>JAGXJF010000249.1:0-115795 GCA_019208055.1 Stipa capillata
ATGAGTCGGAAATGCCGTTACTCCATCTACTCTCCGAGCTCATTGAGAACATGTAAAAATATATGTACGAGAGCATGGGATAAGTACACATGTTAACTCAAATGAGAAGAAAGAGTTTCAAAAACATTTTCGTGTGAAGACATGTGAAACTCAAGTTTCAAGGAAACTCGAATGTTCTAAGATCAATATCGGAAGCTCCTGAAATGAGTTCTAGACGCAATCCTCAGAGAACTTCTCGGAAGTTCTGAGTTTGCTTTTTGGTAAACCAATGATCATTGTTGGACCCTCTAGAAATTTTTTGGATACACTGGGTTCGAGGAATATGACGACAGAACTGATTTCCAAAATTTTTTCTCAAAGCTTCTGATTTCCTCCTGCTCAGAGACCAAAGTGAAAGTCGGAGGCTCCGGGAATAACTCTGGAGGTTCTAAGTTCTGTTGAAATCAAGGGTTGCTCAATCTAATTGCACGAGGGATCTGGATCTAAATCACATGATATTTCTAAGGAATTTGATTGAATCTAATGAATCAAATGGAGAAGTCATGGATTACCTTAGAGAAGGATTTGTAGTGCAAGAGATTTGAAGGAGATTGCAAATCTAGTGACTGTCCCTAACTCGGCAATGGCGGCACATTTACAGTGGCGACGAGCAGAGGAGAGGCTCGGGTCGAGGGTGATCTCGGAGGCTCGAGTGCAAAAGTCAGAGGTTCTGGTTTTCGGAAGTGAAGCGATAAGATTGGGTTTGCATCGAAATCCTTAAGACAGATGTTTCACAGAAATCTCAGAGCCTTCGGAAATATTTTCAGAGGTTTTGAGAATTTTTAGATAACCAGACATTGAAGCTGGAATGACCAGTGAAGAACAGCAAATCTCGGAAGCTCCGGGGATTTTTTTTGAAGGTTCCGAAGTCGTGTACTGGAGGTGTTGAAAACTGAAATTTTGAGACTCTGGGAAATATTGGATACTCTGGAACAAAATCGGAGGTTTTGAGATGGAGAATCGGAGGCTCCGGAAAAAAACTGAGTGGCATGGAATGGCCTTTTCCAGAAGCTCCGGGACCGATGTCGGAGGTTTCGGTATTTGCTACTAATGTTGAAATTTTGAACCTCGGAAGCTTCGGGAAAAAATTGGAAGCTCCGAGTTTTGGGTCAAAAGTTCAGATGTGTAGATTTGAATTGATTTTCAAGTAAAGATTAGATAGAGTAGTTCTTGGTAGATCCTTATGGGTTCATTCCACATTCAATTGGTGAACAACCAATCATGAAAAACTACAATTTGGATGGGATTTGAATAAAGTCAACTCTAAATCTAGATAAATGGATACAAGTGCAATAGTTAGGTAGATAAGAGATAAAAGAAAACCTAGAGAACCAAAGATGGTGATTTTGGTGGGTTTACCACCTTGTATGAGTTAACCATGAACTAGGACCTCTATGGATAGAGAACATGGAATCCTATGATGCAAATACTCACATTTGTGCATGCTTATGATCTTGAGGATAACAAATATGCAAATAGTTTGTTTTGCTCACATTTTGTAGATGTTGTTGTTCATTATGAGAACACACTTCCCCTTAGTGTATTCACACATCTTAAGTTCCAAAAATCAAACCAAGCAATCAACAAGTATGAAATATTTCAAGCAATGTTTCAAGAATCTAATATATTCAACTAATTGCTGTACTCACAAAACCTATGCTCATCTAAGGGCGTGGTGAAGATATGTGCTAATTGTTTTTATTTCCTTGCACGGCTTAAAGCTAAATCTCCTTTAGTAAGATGATACCTAAGAAAATGTTGGCGGATATCTATGTGTTTGGTTCTTGAGTGTTGAACATGATTGTTGGCTATTTTGATTGCGCATTCTATAACATTCCAGTTTTTATAAGTCTGATTAATATTTAGGTTCACGAATTTGAGTAAGATTTAAAACTTTTTGTTATTGAGTGTAGCATCTTATGCATCGTCAGACTCCCGCTAACTATCTACCCTCTTAGATTTTACTTGGGTAGGTTGGCAATCTCTTTACCTGGTGGTCATATGCCATTATCTATCTAGAAAACAATCGTCCTTCCTAAGTGATGGAGAGTTGATGATATATTGATAATTTGATATCCCTATTCAAACCTATTTGCTTCCCATGGATTGATAACCTTGGAATACTTCTGAGGTGAAATGCTACAACTTTTTTTTGATGTGCTTGCGGATATAAATATCTATAAGCCATAAGAATAGCCAACGGTGTCTTCAGTTGTCGATCCTGTACTTCATGTTCAGCTTTCCAAGCAAGATGGAATAAACGTGTGATAGAATTATAATCTTTACAGTCCAAAATATTTTGAATATCATGATTTAAACCATTTAAAAACCTAGCCATCATAGCTTCCTTATTTTCAATTAAACCACAACAAATCAAACCAATATATAACTCTTGATATTAATCTTCTAAAGATTTAGTACCTTGTGTTGATCGTAGAAATTTATTTAGCAAATCTCACGCATAATATGAGGTCATTCACCAATGTTGTTACTTCCACACATAGCCATTGCAAACAAGGAGAAAGATCTCCCATCACTTATTCTCCATCTTGTGTATGTGTCATGCTTAGTAAAAGAGAAGAACTAAATTACAAGTATATTGCCCCTGTCAACTACTAGGATGTGATGATGAGTCTCTCAACACTCAAGCCAAAATCATGCTCTTACAAGTTCTTACTCTGCACACAGGTGGTGATCAGCAACCGGCAGGGTCAAAGTTCTCTGAAGATTGAGTAAAGTGATTGCTAGGTGAACATAAATCTGCACGGTGTAGTTAAGTGGAGCTTGGAAGGCTTTATGTGAGTAACAATGATAACAAATAATCAAAGTAGTTATGTAAAGTTGAAATAATGCTTAGAAATAGTAGTCCTAATTGCTGGACTTAGACTAAAATGAGCAAAATTTAACTAGGCCTAGATACTGATTCAATGGAAGCGAATGAAACTGTAGGTAAAGCAATAGGTAACTTTTCTGAGATTTTTTTTGCAGTGGTCTTCAGTGTGATTTCTTACTCTTGTTAATTTTTTGAATTTTTTATACCTTAGAAAAATACCTAAAGGATCAAAAGATATGAACTAGACAACAAAATAGGGTTCTGCCATGATGTTGTCCCAGCACCAAAGTCATGGTATGAAAGTGGCAAGAGGCCAAAACGTAAATCGGTGATTTCTCGAGGTCCACGAGTCAGATTGAGCTCTTAACCTCTTGGGGCACCCTACACTTGTCTGAGTTCTCCTTTGATTGATTTGTTGGGCAAGCAAAGATGTTAAGCCCTAGTGGTGGCAAGCGACTTGTAGCGTGGCAAGTGTGGCAGCAGCGCGCATCAAGCAAGTGAGAGGTGCAACAGCAAGATGGTGCAGTACGGCAGGTTTTGATGGAGGTGCAGCAGTGTGTTGGTGGAAGCGAGGCTATCACATGATGGAGTTGCGACAGCGACTTGATGGAGAGGAACTTACGGTACCAACAAAAAGAAGCACAAACAGAGTATGATCTAGTAGAAATTTTTAATGAAAAACCAGTCTAAACTAGCAACTCGACACAACTAGTGTAGAAAAAATTCAATAATGCAAGAACAACGATGAAAATAGCGACGCTCAGATTGCTTTGGAACAAAGGAGAAAAATTGATTTTTTGGCTATATGTGGGTAGTAAGGGTAAACTTCTCCATGAGCAACCTGGTTTGGGCTGATACCATTGAAAGGAACTCAGGAGCCGACTAGAGGGGGGTGAATAGGAGGCTAGCTAGAACATTAAAAACTTCTTCCTTTTAGATGCAAATGTTCTCAGACAGAGAAGAGGAACTAGTAGCTGTGTGACAGATATAGTAGTTAGGTAAGAAGATACACATATAATATAACGTAGCTATCACATAGGTGATTTACACAGATGCACTATCTAAGAGAAACAGGCATGAGTGAAGAGACTTCAGATCACCCTCACAAATGTCTAGGCCAACCCACACAAGCTTGGTTGATCACCAGCGACTCCTACACCTGTCTAGGAGTAGACACTCCAAGAGTAATAGAATCTGCAGCAACAACACTTGGAGGAACCAATGCCCTTTGCTCAAAGCTCTAACTCTCTTGAACTAACACATGAGAAGTTTGGTTTCTGTTCAGGAGATGAGAGGCTTGCAACAGTTGAGAATGGCTGGCAAAGGTTGAGGTCCAAGACCTCCCCTGGTCCCCTATATATAGGGTCCACAGGCACCTGACCGCTAAACTCATGCCATGTAGGATTAAGTGAGTCACCGGTGGCTGACACAGGTGAAACCCTAACTGACGTAGACTCCCTACTCATCCCGGTCTTGGCACATTACATGCCCTTAGCGCACACAACAAACTCTGATGCATAATAGGAGAGAACCTCCAACAGTTTTCTGACGCAGTAGACAAACCATTGCAGTGCAGTTCTCTTAGCATTTTCAAGCTCTCCCCTGGCATAGAGGTGTACCTGAGTCATAGAGCGGTTGTTCACCTGTGACACAGCTGTGCCACACAGGTAACTATGGCTCTAGGGTTTAGGAAACTAGCACAGGAGTGTACTAGCACAACCCAGTTTCACACTTGTGCAAAACTGTTGTTATAGGGCCACTGACCTTAAGGCATCAATGCCACTGTCCAACTCTGAGCATTGAGCATAAGAACTTCCAAAAGTAACTGCAACTTCATCCCTCTTGGTAGTACAGGTGTTTCCTAAGGACTCAAGAAAACTAGGAAATCTAGGCTTTAGCTTCCACTAACTGTAGTCAAGACTCTTGATGCATCAAGCAACCATCACCTTGCTTGCAACTCCTAGCACAACACCGGCTTCTTCACAGCTGTGGCACAGCTGTCTAGCACAGCTATCTCCTTGTCTTGGGAAAACACCTTTGTACTTTTAGTGGTCATCCTTTCATAGATGAAACCTCTTTCTGGAACCTAATCTTCCTGCTTACACTCAATGTAAATATTAGATCCCAGTTTGGGTTGCCATTAGTCATCAAAACCATTTAGGGGCCTAGATGCTCTTTCAATCTCCCCCTTTTTAGTGGTTAGTGGCAACCCATTCAACATTATCAATTAAAGATATGAATGAGTAGAACATACGCAAGTTGTTAGAATATACTCCCCCTGAAGCTGTGCATAAAAGATTTGCTTTTGGAATGCAAATGCACAGATTTGAATTGTAGACATGAGTAGTATTTTCTCAAAACTTGCACTTCATCAGTTCAGAAAGTTAAATGAATCAAGAGTAATAAACTGAACTGAGCTGATAATGATGCGGTTTTAAATTTTCTTTTAAAGCATGTTCAGAGCACAACGATTAGCATGATCAGAGCATTCATTAACATGAGTTATGATCAAAGTAAACATTTATACATGAAGCAGTAAATGTGTGAAGTGTCAGAGCATAAATCAGACCAGAGAAAAAAACCAACCACACATATTAACACATGATCATGACAGAATAACATAGCTCAGAACATAAATTAAACTGCATCATTATAGAAAAGGAAAGACTTAATGTGATCAAGACATAAGAAATTGAAATAGGAAAAACAAGTCTTGATACATAACACAATATTACTCTGCTCCCCTAAAGCCACTCACTCCCCCTACAGCTAAGCTTTTCTCCCCCTTAGACACTAAAACACCAGATAGGGGTAAGGGAAAAAGAAACCTCATGTCGGCTTGGACTGCAAGAGCTGGAGAACCTCTGTCAGCTGCTGCTGCAAGGAGTCTACTTTGATATGCAGATCTTTCACTTGTCTGCGTAGAGCAGCAAACTGAACAGGCAAAAATTTATTTTAATAGGCTCTGGTAGCTTCTTGAGTCATCATGGAGGAGGAGAGGGTGCCATCTTCTACTACCTGTGTCACAGATACAAGCTCGGCTGGGTCAGTTGCAGGATCACCAGCTATGACACTGGTGGGCAGTTAGCGAGGAGGAGCCTGAGGCTGAGAAGCTGGATCTTGAGAGGCTGATGGACCAGTTGTGTCACCGGTGGGTGGCATAGGTGAATCATTTGAATCACCAAAGAGTGCTGGCACAGCCATCTCACAGGGTGATCATCAGCTTGAGGTCTAAGCTAGGTTTTAGCTGTCTTCGCTATGATATCAAAAGTTGACCCTGGAAGACCTGTTCTCTTGAGGATCATATACATGATGTATGACCCATATCTCAGCTTAGCCTTCTTGTCTTTCTGAACAGCATCTATTTCATGAAAGATGTACCTTGCCACATCAAAATGCTGGTTCTTGGCAATATGCACTAACACCTACCACACTGGATTATATACTACATCTGTGTTGCCTCCCTTTGGCTGAAGGGTGACATTGAGAATCCTTACCAAGTGTTTGGCAGTGATGGTGATGCCTTTGAAGTACACATGATCTGAAGGGGCATTGGCAGGGAATGTGAAGTTCCTTGGATAGAACTTTCTTCTTTCAGCATTGGAGATTGGCTCTAATTTGAATAAGTTAGGCATTCCTGGCTCCACAGGTGCACTGAACAGGCTATTGAACTCTGGAGCTGTAATGGATAGCATGATATCTTGATTTTCTTGTTCTACCCACACAGTGGCATAGAACTCCCTGATGATCTCTAGGTCATAGCCTTGTTGTAGATTGCATAAAAAACTCAAGTCCTAAGGCTTGGATCAGAGATGGTAAAGCCCTCAGTCTTGGATCACTCAAGGTAGACCAATCAATGGTCTTGCAATCTACATATCCTTTGGAGGATAGGATCTCATGATACACCCCCCTTTTGATGATCATTGTGAAATCTGGGGTCTGTGCAGTCTGGTTCCAAGAACTCCTCATCCTTACTAAAATATGGGCAGGTAGACCTCATCCTGACGAAAGCACTAGTGCTCATTGAGGTAACACTGCTCTTTGATTCTGTTGGGTCACACTTGGGGAGCTTCATAGCTGTAGCCCTTGGAATGAACTTCATCTGATTGACCTTGTTGGGAGGGTCCGGCCACTCCGTCTGGGCGAGGTACCCCCTAATCCATCTTTCCACTCATACCTGTTAATCCCTTCATGCTCTGTAGCTCTCTAGGAACATCCGGTGAAGGACCCAGGCGAGGCACTAGGCGAGTAGCCTTTCTCCCGGGCGAGGAGACCGGGAGGCCTTGGGCCAAGTCGCCCGCCCCGGGTAGAGCCGAGGCCGACATCTCCCCAGGATGAGGTGGAGGCGGAGCGGGCTGGGTCCGAGGTGGCAAACAGCACCTCGCCAATCTCGCCCTTGGCCGAGCTCCGTGGCAAGGGGGCGACCACGGTGGTGGACCGTACCGGCCAGGCACATCGGGGATATGCTGGCGGATATAGTAGGTCGCTTCTTCGTGGGAGGTCGCTCGTCGCTCCCAACGAGCGATCCCGCCTCGGACTCCTCGTCCCCCGAGCCTTTGGTGTTCGCCCTGCCCTCGGCGATCACTGTTCGCGTCGTCTTCCCAGTCCGCCAGTTCCAAGGCGAGGCTCTTCTATTTCACCTTCTGCGAGGACGGGGCGGCCCGCTTCCTTTTCTCGCCCGTCTTGGCATCTCCGGCGGGGGCAATGTCCGGATGAGGAGGGACCTCCCACTTAAAGTGTTCACAGGCCTGATTCTAGTGCCCTACAGCTTCGAGATGGCTTTCACCTCGGACAGCAGGTACCGTCCGAGGAGGAGGTTCACCTCCCTCTCCGCTCGGGGGAGGTCGTACCCCTTGGTGGGCTCGTACCCGTAGAAGGAGCATGGGCTGAGAGGCCTTCCCTCGTTGACAGGGTGGCACTTCGTCCGCCATGAAAGGACCAAAGGTGCCGACTAGAAGGGGAGTGAATAGGAGGCTAACTAAATTTACTTCTTTTAGCTTAGGTTGTTAAATTAAGACTTAGCAGATTGCAAGGTTAAGCTAGCAGTGTGACAAGTGAATAGCACAGGCAATATACATTATGTACATTAACACGTAGTTGTCACACAGGTATGCAACACTGGTGAGCTAATAACTTAAAAACAAATAGGCAAGACAGGTAGCTGTGTAATAGGTAGCTGACACAGGTAAGAGATATGATACACAGCAACTGAGGCACAGCTACGCTAACATAGGTGAAAAGTGATCTATCATAGATAAACAATGTATATCTAAGAACACACAAGCATGCAGATCTAATGAGTAACTGAAAGGCAATATAAGTACTCAGAGAGACAGGGTGTTTTCACCGAAGCTCCCTACTCTTTTCAGAGAGGTATGTCTCTGTTGGAGAGGCTACTCCGAAGAGATCACCAGCACTGAATCGTGCTTGTTCTCTGAGTACCTGAGTAATCAGGCCTCTTGCTTTACTTGTGGAAGTCCTTTAGCTTTGCAGCAGGTAGACTTTAGATCACCTTCACAGACTACTGGTTCAGCCCACACAAGCTTGGGTGATACCAGCAATTCCTAAGCCCGTCTAGGAGTAGACACTTCAAGAGTAACAGATTTAGCAGCAACAACTCTTGGAGGAAACCAATGCTCTTTGCTCAAAGGCTCTAACTCTCTTGAACTAACTCTTAGGACGTTTGGCTTTTGTTCAGAGGGTGAGAGGCTTGCAACGGTTGAATATGGTTCACTGGGTTGAACAAGGTTGAGGTCGAAGACTTCCCCTGGTCCCCTATTTATAGGGTTCATAGGTACCTGACCGTTACACTCATGCCACATAGGATTAAGTGGGTCACCAGTGACAGACACCGGTGACACAGCCAATCACAACACACTACGATAATCGGCTCAGGCAGATTGACACCTGTGTCACCAGAGGCACACACAGGTGAACCTTTAACTGACGTAGCCTAACTACTCAGCCCAATCTTGGCACATTACATGCCCTCAGCGCACAACTAACTCTGATCCCTAACAAGGAGAGAATCTCCAACAGGCTTCTGACTCGGCAGACAAACTATTGCAGTGCAGGTCCCTTAGCATTTACAAGCTCTCCCCTGGTACAGAGATGTACCTAAGTTATAGAGCAGTAGACCACCTGTGACACAGCTGTGTCACATAGGTGACTCTAGGCTCTAGGGTTTTTCTACCGCTAACACTGCAGAGTGCTAGCACAAACCAGTTTCACACTTGTGCAAAACTATTGATACAGGGCCACTGACCTCAAAGCATCAGTGCCACTGCCCAACACTCTAAGCATTGAGCAAAAGAACCTCCATAGATCATTACTGCTTCATCCCTCTTGATAGTACGGGTGTTTCTTATGGACTCAAGGAAACTAGCAAATCTAGGCTTTACCTGCCACCAACTGTAGTCACGGCCCTTGACGCATCAAGCCAACATCACCTTTCTTGCAACTCCTTGCACAACACCGGTTTCTTCACAGCTGTGGCACAGCTGCCTAGCACAGCCATCCCCTTGTCCTGAAAACCACCTTTGTACTTTTGGGTGGTCATCCTTTCCTTGATGACACTTCTTCCTGGAATCTACTAAATCTGCTTACACTCATTGTAAACATTAGATTCCAGTTTGAGTTGCCATTAACCATCAAAACCAATTAGGGGCCTAGATGATCTTTCAATCTTCCCCTTTTTGGTGGTTAACGGCAACTCATTCAACAATTTGAAACAAAGATTTGAATGCATGATACATGTGCAGGTTGTTAGAATATACTCCCCCTGAAGCTATGCACAAAAAAAAATTTGCTTTTAACATGCAAATGCACATATTTTAATTTTAGGTGTGAGTAGTATTTTCTTACAACTTACACTTTTATCAGTTCAGAGAATTTGATAGATCATAAGAGATTGATTTAACTGAACTGATACACTTTATTCTGATGCAGTTAGTATGATCAGATCATAAAATTTTATGGTCAGAGCAATGCTCAATTTGATTAGCAGATTAAAGCATGTTCAGAGCATTTACTCATATTTACTATGATTAGAGCAAACATATGTATACGTAGGCAAGATATGTGAGGAAAATTATATCAGAGTAAACACCATCCACACGTATCAAGAATATTTCTGCATCAGAACATAAAACACTGATTTAATGTTATCAAGACAGAAGAAATCAGAATAAAACAGGTCTTGATACACCAAAAAAATATAACACTCCCCTATTTCCAAAATACTCCATAGATACTCTCCCTCTTATATTTCTCCCCCTTTGACACTAAAACACTAGAAAGGGGTTAAGAGAAGAAACATTCAGGAGAGCTTGGTCTTCAACAGCTGGAGAACCTCTAAGATCTGAGTCTGCAAATGGTCAACCTTGGAGTGCAGACTATTGACTTCTGTTCAGAGTTGGAGATTCTCTCTGCACAGATCTGCAAACTGAGTTGGCATGACCTTGTTCTAGTAGGCTCTGGCTGCTGTTTGGGTCATCGGGGAGGAGGATAGAGTACCATCGTCAGCCACCTGTGTCACAAATACTAGTTCAGCTGGGTCAGCTGCAGGAGGATCAGCGGTGACACCGGTAGGCACTTGAACTTGAGGCGATGGCATTTGAGGAGCTGTTTGAGTAGCTATGCCACCGGGGACTGGCACAGCTGTGTCTAGGGAATCTCCAAAAAGAGCAGGAACAGCAACCTCATCAGGATGGTCATCAACCTAAGGCCTAAGCTGGGTCTTGGATGTCTTCACTGAGATGTCAAATGTTGATTCTGGAAGACCGGTTCATTGAAGGATCATGTACATGATGTATGATCCATACCTCAGCTTAGCCTTCTTATCTTTCTGAACAGCATTTATTTCATGAAAGATGTATCTTGCTATATCAAAATACTGATTCTTGGCTATGTGCACCAACACCTGCCAGACTAGATTGTAGACTGGATATGTGTTGCCTCCCTTAGGCTGAATGGTGACATTTAGAATCTTCACAAGATGCTTGGCAGTGATTGTGATCCCCTTAAAATAAACATGATCTGCTGGGGCACTGGTAGGAAATGAGAAGTTTCTGGGATAGAACTTCCTTCTGTCAGCATTGGAGACTGGCTCTAATTTGAACAAATTTGGCATGCCAGGCTCCACTGGTGCATGAAATAGACTGTTGAACTCTGAAGCTGTTATGGCTAGCAGTTGACCTCTTGTTCTCCAAAGCATGACATCCTGATTGCTTTGTTCTACCCACACAGTGGCATAGAACTCTTTGATGACGTTTGGGTCATATCCTTGTTATAGATTGCATATGAATTCAAGGCCTGAGGCTTGAATCAGAGATGGTAATGTCTTTGGTCTTGTATCAGTCAGAGCAGACCAATCAATGGTCTTGCAATCTACAAATCCTTTTGAAGATAGGATTTCATCATAGACGCCCCTTTGATGATTATTGTGAAATCTGGGGTCTGAGCAAACTGGATCCAAGAATTTCTTATCTTCACTAAAATATGGACAGGTTGACCTCATCTTGATGAATGCACTTGTGCTCATTGAGGCAATCTTGCTCTTTGACCTCTTGGGGTCACTCTTGAGAAGCTTCTTTGTTGCAGCCCTTGAAATGAATTGCATTTGATTGGCCTCAGTCCTCAGAGCATAGGACAAGATGTAATGATATTTAGATTCTAAATCCTCTTCTCCTACTGAGGGGTTGGGCGAGCTATCTTCTTGTTCTTCTTCTTCCTCCTCAGGCTCATCAGCTGATTCTGCACTATGGGATGAGCTTTTAGCTTGGTAATCTTTATCAGAATCAGCTCTTGGTTCTCTTGCCCTGGGTGGAGTCACTGACACTCCCTGTCCATCATCTGATTGGCTTTTTGAGCTTTCTTCTTCTTCAGCTGAGCCACTTGCCTGTGCCACAGGTAAGGACACAGGAGCTTGAGCAATAGGAGAAGCGACTACTGGGACAGTTGATGGTGACACAGGTGATGGAGACAGCTGAGGAGCTTGGACTTGGACTTCGTCTGCCTGAGACACCGCTGGTTGGGGTAGTTGTGGACTAGTTGACTTGGCAGCTTCAGAATGCTTCACTAATCTAGCCTTTGGAGATGAAGAAGGCACATGGGCCTCTTTTATAGCTTGTTCTTCTGTTTCAGACACAAGGAATTGTGAGGGAGACATGAGATTCTAAACATCCAGAGAGGAAAGTGTGTCAACACTTGTAGAGCTTAGATTTCTTCTACTCCTCCTCTGATATGTCTGCAGATCTGACTTGGCTGGGCTAGCCACCTGTGACACAGGTGGTGGCATCTCTTTCTTTAATTCTTTGATAGCTTCCTTCTGTTGGTCAAGCTGATCTTTAACTGCTGGCTTGGAGCTCTGAGAGGTTTCTGAAATGGTTTCAACATCTGCCTCTGTCTGCCTCTTGGCTTGAGGTTCTTCAATAACCACAACAGTTTCAGACCTTTTTCTCTTAGAGCTTAGTGCAGACAAGACTGCAGGATCTGGTCTGATTGCATCAGAGATCAATCCCTGCTTGACTTTAACTTCAGCTAGCAAAGCTATTCTCTCAGCACCTCGTGGCATGTTCTTTGTTCTGCCTATTAGCTCATTTATCACCTATAAGAGAATTATATCTCTGTCATCTGAACTTTGACCTTTGGGCATTGAGCTTTGAGCAGGAGCCGGAGCAGGAGCAGATGACCTCTTTGATCTGACCTCAGGTGAGAGCAAGCCTTGCTTGAGTCTAATCTCAGCCTGCAGGGAGCTTCTCTCAAGACCACTTGGCAGAGTGTTTACTTTCTTTATCAGCTCAGTAATTTGTTGTATAAAATGACAATCTCTAGCATCTGAGTGTTTGATCTCAATAGGTTTATGAAAAGGAGCAGTCAGACAACTGGTTGAGAAGTTCTTCTGCTTATCAATGATTTGCTTTCTCAACTCAACGTCGATAGAATGTGAAGTAGCTGACTTTATCTGACGGTGCAAATCTGCAATTTCCCTCATGAGAGCTCTATCTTCTTTTGTGGGTTCTGGAATAGCCATAGAAACTGACCTAGACATCTCTGAGAGTTCAAAACTTTTAGCAGTGTATATTATTGTCAGCTGTTTCTTAACTATCTCATCAGTTGCTGCACTGATTTGCTCTGCCAGTTTATCCATCTCATCCAGAATAAGCTTGTCATTTTCAAGGTCATCTTGAGACACTTGAGGATCAGGGATGTGTGCCCCTAGGCAGCACTACATTTGCAATGGAAGGCTTGGAAACCTTCTTTACTTCTTGCTTGGGCTTCTTAGCAGCTTCCTTTTCCAAAGATGTATGATCAACAATAGATGAGGATCTTGTCCTCTTGGGTGGAGCACGCTGAACTGAGCTGGACTGACTAGCCTGAGAAACTGAAGCAGCTGCTTTCTTTGCAGCAGTTCTTCTTTGCCTGTAAGCTCTTTGATTTGCTCTTCTTCTCTCAGCTGTCTCTTCCTTCTGTCTTAATCTTTCCCTTTCTTGATCCGAGTCTGAAATATTTATCTCTTGGCTTGACTCCTCTGGATCTGACCACTTAAGGCCACTGTCTGCTCTCTCAGAATCTGAAGACATCTGGAGAAACAAGATAGCTACGAAAGAATGTAGGAAAGAGGTGTTCCTAAGATGCAGAAGATAGTAGCTGTGTGAGACACCTGTGTGAGGATAAGGTGACACAGATGAAGACTTAGTAACAACCGAGATCTCTGCCTGTTGAATGGGCATGCCTGTGTGACAGGTGAGACCTTAGCGGTGACACAGCTACGTGCGGAGGCGGACGGCAGAATTAAGAGAACTAGGGTTTTACAAGGATTTGCCATTCAATTTCAAGCTAGATGAACACTGGAGGATGAACAAAAGCTAAACCAACCCTAGACATTAACAATGCACTACTGGATTAAGCTTTAGAGCAATTGCATGAACCCGATGATAGGGCGAGGGCAAAGTAGGGTTAGCAGAGGCCTACTTTGATCGAGAAATTGATAATGCACGAAGGAATCGGTGCTTGAGCTTCACGGAAAGCTTTCTCCGATGCGTTGAAGAGTTTCAGAAGGGCGGAGTCCGCGATTTCGTCAAACACTCCAAATTTTGCCGCACGGCTGAAGTTTGGGGTTTTGAGTTGGATGTGGATTCTGTGGAAACGTATCGACACTTTATATAGGCCGAAGGGGTATATGGTGGCTGTGTCACAGCTGAGAAGATGACCTGTGACACAGTTGAGTGGGAAGTGACCCTATGACCTACGGAGTTCAAAAAGCATTCACCTGAGACATAGATGGAAGATTCAGGTGACAAGTTTTTCGTCTATAGAACACCGAGATGGAGAGAGTTGGATAAGAAAGAAAGCACTTGAGCACTAACAAAGAGTCCTTATGAAATCTTCTCAAAATCAATTTGCCAAAAATTCAATCAAGCAGAACTAAAATTGATAAGAGTTGATTGGAAAACATGTACACAAGAGAGTGCATAGACAGCTCAAGAAATATTCTCAACTCTAAGCATAGAACACACCTGTGACATAGGTGAGTAAAACAGATGACAAATATAGGCAGTAAAACATCTCAAGAACATGTGAGCAGGACACCAAGCCAAACCTTTTATTGCAAGTTAGAGACATCAATGATATTCAATTCACTCCTCAGAGCACAGAACCTAATCTCATCTAAAGGCTTAGTGAAAATATCAGCTAATTGTCTTTCAGTCCTTACATGACACAGCTGTATATCTCCTTTCTTAACATGATCTCCAAGGAAGTGGTGTCTCACTTCTATGTGTTTGGATCTTTGGTGATCCACAAGCATAACATTAGATAAGGAGTGATGTTCAGATGTGGCAACTTTACCAATGCCATTTACCTTTCCCTTGGAGTTGTCTGCATAGATCACATATCTGCTTGGAAGATTTTCATCAGTGATCTCTACAAACTCCTCTCTGCCTCCTGTCATATGTTGTGTACATCCACTGTCCACAACCCAGTCAGTTCCATTGGAGGCAGTGTCCTGCAAGATTAGTTATGGGATTTAGGGACCCAAACTTGTTTGGCTCCCTTAGCAGTTTTACCATAGGCAGAAACAACAGTTAATGAGTTAGAAGATCTATTTCTAGAGTGGACAGCCTTAGCAACAGATGATATAACATGAATCCTTTTTGGCTGTTTATCACCTGCAACCTTAGACAAAAAGGTTAGTTGGCTGTGTGAGTTACTGGTGACACTAGTGGGTACACAGCTGTGTAAGGTACCGGTGACACAGGCAACTGTTACCTTTGGAACCCAGATGGCAGGCAACCATTTTGTTAAGTGCCTGCGACCTACATACTTGGCCACTATTTTCCCTTTTATGTCCTTTTGCAGAACATAGGATGGGTTAGAAGGAATGTTCACCACATTCCTGTTTCTCTGCATATGACCAATAAAGTTGTTGTCATTTGTGCCTGCCTGTCTCATAAATTTCTCTGCAAGATTAAGGTTAGTGACAGTAGGTAGTCTATCTTTATTTGCAGGAGAAATATAACCCAAGCCTTTCCAGCCATCATTCTTCCTGAGCATCTCAGCTCTAATCAGCTAATAATTTTGCATGCCAATGTTGGCAATGCATAGGCCTTTTCTCATAAGCCTTTTAAGCTCTTCTAGCTCCTCCTTGAGCTTGCAATGCTCAGCTGCATCCACAGAGTTAGTAGCAGCAGAGGTTGAAGCCTCTTTTGAATTATCAATAACTCCACCTGTGGATGTTAGAATATTTATACGACTAGCACAGTTTAAGCATGATTCAATAACAGCATGAGTAGGCAAGGTTGCATTAGTAGATATAGTAGAGGAAATATCAGTGCACATGGAATGCTTTGCCTTAAGCTCCTCATGCTCCTTAATGAGAAGCTCCTGAGCTGCTTTGAGTTTTTCATGAGCTATTTCCATATTTTCCTGGTCCAGCCTGAGATTTTCCCTATCATCTGAAACCTCATCATATGTTTCTCTCAGCTCCCTGAGTTTATCCCTTAAGGATATATTCTCCTTCCTCTCCTTGCCATAGGCCTTATCTGTTCTTTCCAGGATGCCCATTAGTTTAGCATAATCAGGAAAGTCATCTTCAGTAAGTACCATAGATTCTTTGGCCATGAGGCACAAAGGAGCAGAAGTGGATGACGTCTGATCAGCCTTGGCGTTGATCTTGGAGCAGTGTGACCTGGCTGTGTCACAGCTGGGTGCATCAGCCATGCTGATGGCAATTCCAGCAACCTGACCTTCATCTTCAAACTCTTCTTGTGAACCTGAATCATCTGACACCCAAGCTTGTCCAACATAAGCTCTAGCAGTGGCTTTGTTCTTGGAATAAGTTGGGTGCTTGTTGTTGAAGGTCTTCTTCTTTCCCTGAGAGTCCTTCTTCTTGTTGTATCGACTGTTGTCTTTCTTCTTGTTTGGACAATCAGCAGCAAAGTGGCCTTCCTTGCCACACTCGAAGCACTTGTTGTCTTTGGATAGCCTCTTTCCTTTGAATCTGTCACTTGACCCAAACTGCTTCTTCTTCTTGTAGAACTTTCTGAAATTTCTCGTGAGGAGGATAAGTTCACTCTCTTCTCCACTGGTCATCTCCTCATTGAGTTCTTCACTGCTATCACTCTCAAGTTGTGAAGTTGAAGCAGTGGTCTTCAAAGGAATGTTCTTCTTGACAGATGGGGAAGGGCTTTGCTTGCCTTCTAGCTTGATTTCCATCTCATGTGTTAGTATCCTTCCTAACACTTTAGTGGGCTTCATCTGGTCGAACCCATCTTTCTCTTTCAGCATCAGAACAAGAGTTCTGTAGGCCTTAGGAAGCACTGACAGAAACTTCTTGATCACATCTTCATCATCTACCCGATTTGAGCCTAGAGCCTTCAACTGGTTGGTAATGATGGTGAGTCTTGAAAATATGGAGTTGATGTCCTCACCATGCTCATACTCAAACTTCTCCAGCGTTGATTCCAGAAGGCTTCTCTTTGACTTCTTCAGAGTGTTGCTGCCCTCATAGATCTGCTCTAGGGTATCCCAGATATCCTTGGCAGAGTCCATGGTACTGACTCTGTTGAAGTCATGCTCCTGTAGACCAATGAATATAGCTGTAGCAGCCCTAGCATTGTTCTGAATGTTACTCTTGTCATTTATGCTAGGGATGATGGTGTCTTCCAACCTGTAGCCTGTACACACAACTTCCCACATATCTGGATCAATGGCAATAAGATGCATTTGCATCTTTCTTTTCCAGAAGGCATACTTAGTTCCATTAAAGACATGTATTTTACCCTCATAGCCCGACATCCTTTAAACTCAGGCTGTTAGGCCAAATCAAAGAGCAACCTGCTCTCATACCAACTGAAAGGACCGAAGGTGCCGACTAGAACGGGGTTCGACCAGATTTACTTCTTTTAACTAACTAAATTTACTTCTTTTAGCTTAGGTTTTTAAATTAAGACTTAGCAATTGCAAGGTTAAGCTAGCAGTGTGACAGGTAAACAGCACATGTAGCTGTCACATAGGTATGTAACACAGGTGAGCTAATAACTTAAAAACAGATAAGCAAGATAGATAGCTGTGTAACAGGTAGCTGATACAGGTAAGAGATATGATACACAGGAACTGAGGCACAGCTACGCTAACACAGGTGAAAAGTGATCTATCATAGATAAACAATGTATATCTAAGAACACACAAGCATACAGATCTAATGAGTAACTAAAAGGCAATATAAGAAGTACTCAGAGAGACAAGGTGTTTTTCACCGAAGTTTCCTACTCTTTTCAGAGAGGTACGTCTCGGTTGGAGAGGCTACTCCGAAGAGATCACCAGCACTGAATCGTGCTTGTTCTCTGAGTACCTGAGTAATCAGGCCTCTTGCTTTACTTGTGGAAGTCCTTTAGCTTTGCAACAGGTAAACTTCAGATCACCTTCACAGACTACTAGTTCAGCCCACACAAGCTTGGGTGATACCAGCAACTCCTAAGCCCGTCTAGGAGTAGACACTCTAAGAGTAACAGATTCAGTAGCAACAACTCTTGGAGGAACCAATGCTCTTTGCTCAAAGGCTCTAACTCTCTTGAACTAACTCTTAGGAAGTTTGGCTTTTGTTCAGAGGGTGAGAGGCTTGCAACGGTCGAATATGATTCACTGGGTTGAGCAAGGTTGAGGTCGAAGACCTCCCCTGGTCCCCTATTTATATGGTTCATAGGTACCTAACCGTTACACTCATGCCACGTAGGATTAAGTGGATCACCGGTGACAAACACCGGTGACACAACCAATCACAACGCACAACGGTAACCAACTCAGGCAGATCGACACCTGTGTCACCGGAGGCACACACAGGTGAACCCTTAACTGACGTAGTCTAACTACTCAGCGCGATCTTGGCACATTACATGCCCTCAGTGCACAACTAACTCTGATCCCTAATAAGGAGAGAACCTCCAACAGTCTTCTGACTCGGCAGACAAACTATTGCAGTGCATGTCCCATAGCATTTACAAGCTCTCCCCTGGTACAGAGATGTACCTGAGTCATAGAGCGGTAGACCACCTGTGACACAGCTGTGTCTCACAGGTGACTCTAGGTTCTAGGTTTTTTCTACCGCTAGCACTGCAGAGTGCTAGCACAAACCAGTTTCACACTTGTGCAAAACTGTTGATGCAGGGCCACTGACCTCAAAGCATCAGTGCCACTGTCCAACACTCTGAACATTGACCAAAAGGACCTCCATAGATCATTACTGCTTCATCCCTCTTGATAGTACGGGTGTTTCCTATGGACTCAAGGAAACTAGCAAATCTAGGCTTTACCTGCCACCAACTGTAGTCACGGCCCTTGACACATCAAGCCACCATCACCTTTCTTGCAACTCCTTGCACAGCACCGGCTTCTTCACAGCTGTGGCACAGCTGCCTAGCACAGCCATCCCCTTGTCCTGGAAACCACCTTTGTACTTTTTGGGTGGTCATCCTTTCCTTGATGACACTTCTTCTTGGAACCTATTAAACCTGCTTACACTCATTGTAAACATTAGATTCTAGTTTGAGTTGCCATTAACCATCAAAACCAATTAGGGGCCTAGATGATCTTTCATGCCAGTCGGTGGCAAGCGGGCGAATCCTCAGGAGAAAGAACTCCTCGACCAGATCCTACGACGAGAGCTGGTGGCTCATCTCGCCTAAGGCATCACGCCTCGCTATGTTGGTGGTGGTGATGACGACTTGGCGCGTTGAGTAGCCGGGGGCAGCCTTGTCACCGGTGAAGCCAAGGTCGCCTACCCGGTAGTAGAACCATTCATTGCGCCAATTCTTCCACTTGTTCTTCAGAGCCATCACTGGGTAGGTGGCGTCGGTCCCGTGGCTACCCCGGAACCTGATCGTCCCAAAGAGGGAGTGGGCACTGTTATGGATAGGCAACGTCGTCATCACGGGCTCATGGAACATGGCGACGCAGGTCGCCGTGCTCTCTAGTCTCATCGTCCACATCGCCCATTCGAAGATGGCCGGGCGTGAGATCGCCGTAGGGTTCAGGTCCGAGATCTCCAGGCCGAAGTGGTCCAAGACGAGCTGGACAATGGGGGCAGCTGGGAAGGACAAGCTGTCCCTGAATTGGTCAGTGAAGACGACGATGTGCCCCTCGGGCGGGGCGGCCCACGTGCTTCCCTCCTTTGGAAGGACGGGTCCGTGCTCGTCCTAGTCGAGGGGGAAGCACCCTTCATCGTGAAGACAAGACAACGTGGTCTTGGACGCCTAAGTCACTCCGAGCCACCGAGTGTAGGTTACCTTCTTGGCCGCCTTCTTTCCCTTTTGTTTCGTGACACCGGCGGCCTTGCTGGTTGACATGGTTCGTCTCTCTTCCTCGAGCGTTAGGTCGTCCTGAAGGCGTTTGAGCACGATCCAGGCCAAGCGGCAAATTGCAGTAGGGATGGGAGCCGGGCGCGGGGAGCGGCGAGGTGCAAGCGACGGAGGCAGAAGCGTGTGAGGTCACAAAGGGGAGGCTCGGGCATATTTATAGGCCCTGCGATGGTCCGTGATTCGAGACGGCCTAACGGGCGGAGGCAGAACAAGCCGAAGTCTGAGGCGGAATCTCCGGGGGGACCTGGCTGTACAAAAAAGGGCCCGGAGATCGGGGGCACCTCGTCCCGAACTCACCGTCCTCCCCACCTCTAGTTAAGGTTTGATGCAGCCCCGACCGACGTTGTTTCCCCCGTCGATCGCACCTGCAAGGGGCTACTGTTGGGAGGGTCCGGCCACTCCGTCCGGGTGAGGTACCCCCTAATCCATCTTTCCACTCATACCCGTTAATCCTTTCGTGCTCTGTAGCTCTCCAGGAACATCCGGCGAAGGACCTAGGCGAGGCACTAGGCGAGTAGCCTTTCTCCCGGGCGAGGAGACCGGGAGGCCTCGGGCCAAGTCGCCCGCCCCGGGTAGAGATGAGGCCGACATCTCCCTAGGACGAGGCGGAGGCGGAGCGGGCTGGGTCTGAGGTGGCAGACAGCACCTCACCAATCTCACCCTTGGCCGAGCTCCGTGGCGAGGGGGCGACCACGGTGGCGGACCGTACAGGCAAGGCACATCGGGGATGTGCCGGCGGATATAGTAGGTGCCGGCGAGTAGGAGAGTACCGATTCGCCCAATGTACGGTGACACAGACTAAGGATAAGATTGTGGACTGCCTAGGGGCAACCATGTATATTCACTTGTAAGCCGGTTTTGCCTATATAAGGGCGAATCGACACCCCGTATGAATCCAAGCTCACATCTTCGAGTTCCAGTGCCATTTTCCACCGCAATTTCCATATTAATCTTCGGCGGTAGTCTGGGGCAGTCCCCGTGGTCACTAGATGCTGTTTCCCAAGTCGTCCTCTTAGCACCTTAGCCCTCTGACCTGGTGTGCCCAAGTTTACTGTCTGAGAGACATTTCGTTGACAGACCTCTGTCCTCAGAGCATGAGAGAACATACAGTGGTACTTGGATTCTAGATCCTCTTCACCCTCTGAGTGACTAGGTGAGCTTTCTTCTTGTTCTGCCTCCTCCTCAGGTTCATTATCTAATTCAGCACTGGAAGATGAGCCTCAGCTTGATAATCTTCATCAGAGTTAGCTTTGGGTTCTCTTGCCCTTGGAGGAGTTACTGATACACCTCTGCCATCATGTGATGTGCTTTTTGAGCTCTCTTCTTCTTCAGCTGGGTCATCTGCCTATGGCACACGTGACCTCGGTGACTCTTCTGTAGGTGAGGGCACATGACCGTTGGCTGTTGAGCAGGTGAAGGAGCTGATGGAGAGCTTTGAGTATTAGAGGCAGCTGGTTGTGTCACAGCTATCTGAGGCAGCTGTGAACTAATTCCTTGAACATGTGGTGACTCAGTGGCTTCTGCTTGTCCTTCTTCTCTCTCTGAGACAATGAATGTTGAAGGAGATATTGGCTTGTGCACATCCAGAGATGAGAGAGTGTCTGTACTGAATGAGCTGGAACTCTTTTTCCCTCTTCTCTGATAAGTTGCTGGCAGAGCAGGCATTAGACGAGCACCTGGGTCAGCTAGCTACCTGTGGCACAGGTGGTGACTTTTCCTTCTTCACAGTAAGAATGTCTTGCTACTGCTTGGCCAATTTATCCTTCAATGATGGCTTTGAGGATTGAGAGGTCTCAGAGATAATGGGGACATCATCATCAATAGCCACTGTCTCAGTTCTCTTTCTCTTGTAGCTGGGAAGGGGCATCTTGGCAGCTTCTTTCCTAAACTTAGGTGACAACATCTGTTGTAAGGATTTTATTTCTTGTAGCAAGGCTTTCCTATCAGAACCTTGAGGAAGAGCTGTCATCTTCATAGGTAGGTCTTGAATCTGATTCACCAGATGGGTGTCTCTTGACAATATAGAGAAACTTGCCCCAGTGGACGCAGCTGTGGGATTAGGTGATGACACTGATACTGACACAGCTGGTGTCTTGGAAGATAGGAGCTGCTGCTTCTCCATGATTTGTCTTCTGACAGCCTGCCTCTCTGAATCTAACTTAGTAGCTTGCATCTAGAGGTGAAGGGCAGCTATCTCAGTTGAGAGAATTTTGTCAGCAGCTGTAGGCTATGGAATAACCATAGAGATAGGGCTAGCCTGACTTGACAACTGAAGATACTTTGCTTGGTAGGTCTCCAACAAGCGCTTCTTCTTCCTCTCATTCGTCTCCTTATTGATTTCCTCTGAGAGCCTATCCATCTATTCTAAGATGATTTTGTCATTATCTAGATCTGCTTCAGAAATCTGCTGATCAGATTTAGGCTCATGAATTGAAAGTGTGCCCCTTGGCAACACTACTTCAGATATGGATGACTTCGTTACTTTTCTGATTGTTCTCTCGGGCTTCTTAACAGTTTTCTTGCCCAATGAAGTGTGTTTGGCATCGGATGAGGACCTTGTCCTCTTGGATGGGACAAGCTGTACTGAACTTGACTGTCCAGCTTTGGATGCTACAGCAGCAGCTTTCTTTTGCCTGTAGGCTCTTTGCTGTGCTCTTCTTCTCTGAAGAGCTTCTTCTTTCTGTCTCAATCTTTCCCTTTCTTGATCAGAATCAGAAATGATGATCTCTCTGCTTGATTCTTCTAGATCAGACCACTTGAGACCACTATCTTCTCTATCAGAACCTGAAAACATCTGAAGAGACGAGATAGATAAGGAAGAATAAAGGAAAGGGGTGTTCCTAAATGCAAAAGATAGTAGCTGTGTGGGCCACCTATGTGAGGCCAAGGTAACATAGGTGAGGACTTGGAACCAAATGAAAGTCTCTGCCATTGGAATAGGCGTGCCTGTGTGACAGGTGAGACCCTAGCGGTGACACAGCTACGCGCAGAGGCGGATGACAGATTCATGAAAACTAGGTTTTAACGAAGTTTTGCTGGTAGGTTTCGAGCTAAATGAATCTAGGAATCTATACAAAGGCTAAACCAACCCTAAATAAGGACAATGCACTACTGAAATAAGCTCACGAGCGATTGCATCGACAAGAAACTAGGTTGAATGCAAAGAAGGGTTGGCTGAAGCTTACTTTAATCGAAAACTCGACAAAGCATGGATGAATTGGTGCCGGAGTGCCTTGGAAAGCTTCTCTGACAAGTTGGAAAAACTTTCGAGGGTCGAAAGATACGATCTCGATGAAAACGCGAGAATTGAGCACTTAGCAGAAGTTTGGGGTTTTTGTGTTCGAACAGGGTTTCAGGGGAAACATGACGTTGCTTTATATAGGCCGAAGGGTTATAACATGGCTGTGTCATAGCTGGGTGGATGACCTATGACACAGGTGAGTGAAAAGAGTCCTTATGACCTATGGAGTTCAAAAGAATTCACCTGAAACATAGGTGGATGACTCAGGTGACAAGTTTTTCATTTGGAACACGAAGAAAGAGAGAATTTGATAAGAGAGAAAGCACAAGGAACTAAAAGAGAGTCCTAGTAAATCTTCCCAATGCCAGTTTGCCATAAACTCAACAGGGTAAAGCTAAAACTGACAAGAGTTGATTTGGAAAAATCATGACACAAGAAAAAGAAATGTGCACAGAAGATAGGCACAAACATCTTACCAAAAACACTCTAAGCACAGAACACACCTGTGATATAGGTGGGAACGCAGATGAAAACACAAACAGAGAAACAACATAACATATGAGCTAGACACCAAGCCAAACCTTCTATTGCAAGTTTGAGACATCAATGATATTTAACTCACTCCTCAGGATATAGAACCTAGTCTCATCTAAAGGCTTGGTGAAGATATCGGCAAGTTGTCTGTCTGTCCTCACATGAAACAGCTAGATTTTGGCTGGATGGCACTTTCATTGTCATAGAAGAGGGGTACTTGACTAAAAGACACGTTGAAGTCTTTCAAGTTTTACGTCATCCATAGCAATTGAGCACAACAACTACCAGCAGCTATGTATTCAGCTTCTGTAGTGGAAAGGGCTACAAAATTTTGCTTCTTGGAGGATCAGGACACCAGAGAGTGCCCTAGAAACTGACAGGTACTAGAGGTGCTTTTTATGTCAACCTTACACCCTGCATAGTCACTATTTGAATAGAAACCTAGCTCAAAGTTTGCACCCTTATGATACCTGATGATGGCATGGCACCCGGGTATCGTCAAGGAGGACAAAGCCGGCCCTCTGGACATAGGGTGGGCCGGGCCGACTGCTCAGAGTCCGACTTCTACACGGGGGCGCCTCATCGACTCAGAGTGCAAGATAGAGATAAACACTTACCCGGCAATCCCAGATTCTGTTGTAACTGATTAGGAAATATATCTATAAGCCTATCCAGACTCTTGTAACCCTACCCCGGTCGTTTATATAAGGCGGGGAGGGATCCCTGGATCGGCAGAGCATTAGATTACTCCAGAGGAGAGCTTTTGTGGCGATTCTCATAGCATAGACCTATACCCTCATACGGGATACGATTAATACAATCCACCAAACACAGGACGTAGGGTATTATCTCTTACCGAGGGCCCGAACCTGTCTAAACATTGTGTCCCGTGTGCACCCATCTAAATCTTCTGTGCTCACACCTCCCCGTATTCATTATTGCCGGATATAAACCCCGACAGTTGGCGCACCAGGTGGGGGGTGCGCATAGATTCATCTGCCAGATCCAGATGGGTTTCTTCAACAACAACGGTGGCTTCGTTCTGGGCAGCGTGATGAGATTCACCTCCCTAAATGTTATCCCTGATCCAGGATAGTTTTTTCGATTCAGAAGGCTGGACTTCATCGCCGACAAGATCGGCAAGCTTCACCTCTGCGACTCGGCTCCTCGCCGATCAACGGTGGCTTCATCAACGTCTTCACTTGGACCTTTACCTAGGTCCACGTTTTCGGCTCCTCTCCCCAGGGTCAAGGCCACGTCGAAATCGGATCTACTGTTCGAACAGGGTTCCCACCTGGCGAGCAGGGATCCCGACGGGTTGGTGTACTCCAGTCTCTACTGCCCGTCCTTGAGTATGACTCGGACGACTTCGAGAGCTCGGGAAGCCATCACCCTTCCCGGGAGGTCTTCATGGCGAACCCACGTGCGTTGATCAACAACAATGACCAGCCCATTCCCATTGAGGACCAAACTCCTGAGCAACTATCAGCCACTTGGCTCCGCCTTCTTGCCCAGGAGGTGGCGCTGGCTGAGCAGCAAACCGCATTAGCTCGCGAGCGCAGAGAGAGAGAGAACGCAATGAGGACATGCGGGATTGTGGGCGCCAGGTCCACAACGCACTCCGCATGCGTGAAAGGGATGGCATCCCGATATTTCCTCTTTCCAGTCACAACATCGTCGCTGCTTTGGTGGCGGCACGTGCCATCAACATTCCTGAAGGTACGCTAGGCCATGATGAACTTCGGCGGCTCCTGATCCTAGTAGAGGAAGCAGCCCTCCAGCAGGCCGAGATTTCTAAGAACCGTGCAGGTTCCTCGGCGAGTGCTAGGAGCCGGCGTGTTCCCCTCCGGGAAACCCACAAGCCGTGGAGCGTCATCACGCCAACCCCGAACGTCATCACCCTTCCGAGTCGGTTCGCAACCGACTCGAACCAAATCGTGATGCACAAGGCACTATTGTCGCAAGAAACTGCGCCCGTCAAAGCACGGACAAAAACGTCCACCCTGCCGGGTTAGCACGTAACCGACTCGGGCCGAACCGTGATGCGCGGGACACCCTCGATGCCAGATGTGAGGCTCGTCAAGACGCAGGGAGGGACAACCACAACAGTCACTACGGTGACAGTAGCGGCCGCAGTGCAACAAGCCGACCTAGCTCTCCGGCTCCCTCCGGCATGGCCTATGTGGGCCCAAAGGCGTTCGGATCCCACATCCGCGACGCAGTCTTCCCGTCACGTTTCCGAGTTACCGGGATCGACAAGTATACGGGTGAGACTTGGCCAGACATCTGGCTGGTCGACTACCACACAGCATGCAGGACCAGTGGTGGCAACCACTATTGCAGATAGGGACACCAGTGACGGGCCTAAAAAGCCCAGTAGTGACGAGCGGGCCGGCCCGTCACTGGTGACCAGCCACTGGTAACTGGTTATCAGTGGCGGGCTACACGCTCGTCACTGGTAATTTAGTTACCAGTGACGGGCACACATGAGAGCCCGTCACTGCTAAGGTATACAGCAGTGACGAGCCATAGTTTCGGCCCGTCACTGGTAAGATATACAGCAGTGACGAGCTCTCCAGTCCACTCGTCACTGCTGTTATGAGGGGCCCAAGCACGTTGCTGCCGCGGCAGCAAAAACAGCCGTTTTGGCTGCCGCGGCAGCCATTATGTCTGCCGCGGCAGCCAAAAGGGCTGATTTTGCTGCCGCGGCAGCAACGTGCTTGGGTGCCGCAGCAGCCATTTTGGCTGCCGCGGCAGCAAAAACAGCCTTTTGGCTGCCGCGGCAGCCATTTTGTCTGCCGCGACAGCAAAAAGGGCTGTTTTTGGCTGCCGCCGACAGCCATTTTCGCTGCCGCGGCAACCATTTTCGCTGGCGCTCCTAGGGCGTCGGTCGCCGTTCTCCTAGGGCGCTCTCCAGCCCCTGTGTACTACAGGGGTCCTGGAGGGGGTGTACCCCTTCGGTCGCCGTTCTCCTAGGGCGTGCCGCTGTGGCCTAATAGCGCTTGCGACGATGCCTCGTTGCGTCGGCATCCTACGTGCCCGGTATGCTTCGAAGGCCACCTCACTCGCGCTCTCGGATGTCGCACACGATAAGTACATATGTCAAACCGAGTACGAAAGTAACAAGTGCCAATACGTAAATATGTGCAGAAACGTACAAAGTAGACCAGTTCGGGAATACACGACCACAAACACAATACATATGCAATGTTTTTCCGTCCTCTAGGGCCAAGCTACATGTGGGCGCGCGAATGGGTCTTCGGTCGGGATTTGGCGAACTCGCTGCTCTGTGCGAGCGGCGTGTTCCTCCCTTGGGTCAGTGCCGGCGTAGAAAAGCCCCGTATCGGAGACGACGTCCTTGTTGATGATGTTCGCGAACGCATTCTGGAGGCGTGCAAACTCTTGCTTCCAGTCATATGGCTTGTGCTCGAGGTTATTACTCCACTTGCGTAGGTCGTCATGTTTGCGAAACGTGTTCCGTGCCCGTACAAAGTCGTCCATGTGGCAGCAGACGTAGTAGCCACACGTCACACTACCCTCCGGCTGCTGTCTGCACCACCAATCGGTCACGTGTTTAAAGCGTGGAGCGCCACTTCTTTTTACCATAGTTGCTCCTCCTCCCTTCTGTGCAAAGTCGAAGAGAGCATCATCCAGAACTTTCTTGAGCAGGGTGTAGTCTTTCTTCACCCTCTTCATGGAATCAAAGTAAACAACCTTCCTTTCCTTCGGCGTTAGCACTAAGAGGATCCAGTGGTCGCTGCGCAGACATGTGAACAAACCAATATTAACCCACGAAGTTGGCTAGGTGCACAAGCGAAAGAGAAATTTACGAAAGCACAAAGTAGAGAATGACTTACAAGGGATTGTAGGGCACGAGTAGGTAGTCCTTGCCCTTATGCGCTATCATCGCACTCACGAGGTATTCTTTCATAATCTCCCTACCTTCTTGGGAGCGAACGTTGTTCTCGTGCATGTGAAACGGATCTGCTATTGCAACATCGAGAATCTTCAGGCGTCTGGTCTCTCTGGTTAGGTGAAGCGCCCATAGCCTGACGAAGGATGCTTCGAGCCGATAAAGGTTGAACATGCCGAAGATCTCCGCAAAGTCCAGATAGAACTTGTCCGCGGGATACTGCTCGACGAAATGGAAACCCTCTGGCACCTTCGCCGTGTAATACGATACATTCGTTTCATCGGGTCCTAATTCAATGTCTCGAATGTTCTCGTGCAGAATCTTCATCTCGTTCGGGAGGACGTCGAACTCATCCTTCGGTACCATCGGGTGACCCGGGATGTGATAGGCCCGCCACTGACGACCCTTTGCTGTCTGTGCTGACTGGGAAGATGCTGCGTACGTTAAGGATTTCTTCAACCTGGCCTCACCCTGTCTATCGTAAGTTCCGGTGCTAGCATGTGCCTTCTTCGCCGCCCCTTTTTTGCTCGTGCGCTCCGTATCCAGGGATACGGCCCTCTGACCGGCCATCGCTTCTTTGGCTGCGCCCACGAGTGTTTTAGGAGTCAACTTCGTGTGGTCTTGCCTGTCATGCTTGGGTGGCGGCGTATCTACAACTTCTCGTGCCTCCTCGTCACGAGGCATGCCATGCTCCGCGCCCTCCTCGGCATGCTCCATCTCCAGATCCTTGTAGGATAGAGGTGCGGAAATACCCAGAGGAGATGGTCTTGCTGATGGACTGTCGGTGTGGCTCGGCGAAGGTGCTGGACGATTGGAGGTCTCAATCAACTTAATCGCGTCCTTCGGCCACCTAAGGAAAAACCCCTTGCAGGCTCCTAGCTTCTCGTATCCCTCTTCAGGGGGGTCATTCAGAACCAGGTCCTCAAAGGTGCCGACCACCTTAGTCAACTCCACCCTCGCCATGTTTGGTGGTAAATCCACGCAGTGCATCCTGTTCTCCGGCGTTATTGGGTGGACTCGACCGTACGCGACCGTCACCATCGAGCCGAGCACTTGGGTCTGGAGATGGCACGGAGTTATCACCTGCGGAACATACGTACGGGTCAGCGATGTTAGAGTCCAAACAACGAAATCTGTACGAGACCCTTACGGTTTGTTGAGCCGACGACGCTTACCGTTAGGCCGTCGATTGTATTTGGCGACCCGGGGCCAACGCCCGATACGGAGGGGCTGCTACTCCTTGCAGCAGTGAAGGCCGGCGGCTGCGTATCCAGATTATAGGGCGGCGGCTGCGTATCAGGATGCGTGGGTGGGCGTCGTAGTTGATCGTATAGAGGCCCTAACAGACGTTTCACAGCCGCCTCCACTCGCGCATCGAATTCTTCATCCTGCTTGGCTTTCCTCCTCTCGCGGGCAGCCTCGCGGGTTTGGGGACCGTAATCAGCCCACCGAGCCCCATACCCGACGCCCATGACGCGGCCACGAGTCTCCGGCTTCCCGAGAGCCTTGTTGATAGGGTCTTGCCACCTCTCGGTACCGACAGAGTCCTGGGAGCTCTCAGGTTGCTGGCTCAGCTTTCTCTGCAAGCAACATGAACCGTTCAGAAACGTAATCTTTAGGAAATTAATCTACGTAGGACAAATAAAGTAAAATGGGTTCAGAGGTTACCAGTTCTTCGTGCACGTCCTTCATTTTCTCGTGCGTGAAGATCGGTTCCCCCGTCGCTGGGTCAAATTTTGCGCGGGCCCTCACAAAGTCTTTTCCGCGCCCTGGCTGGATGTCCGAGAAAGGGGGTTCTTTCCCAGCCGCAATCAACCTCGCATCCTCCTTGTCCCATTTAGGCCTCTTCCCTTGGTAACCACGGCTGCCAAGTCTGTGGTCACCCACGATCTTCCCCCGCATGTCCTTCCCCCAATCACTCTTCCTCCTGAATTCCTCGCCGGACCGAGTTTGAATGAACTCGGTCCAGTCCGCCTCATCTATCGTGGGCCATTTCGGCTTTATCACGGTCTCGAAATCTTGATCCTTCATCTTATTGGCATGGTATCGCCAGGTATTCAACGATTTCGACATCATGCTGAGGGCTTTCGTTGCGACTCTATTTCTGTCGGCCTCCGGGACGGAATACCTGCTGAATAGCCTGTCCAGGAGGAGAGTTCGAAGATGCTCGGTTTCTCTCGTCCTTATGTCGGGAGTTGTGATCTTCACCGTTTCACGCAGGATGCAGCCTACGGCGTTTGAGTACCCCTGTGCGGCTCTTACAGGACTGGCAGGTTTACCGAGATCGTCCACTCGAGTGATTACGAACGTCTCGGTACTCAACTTGTTAGGTCTCCTAGGCGCGAGCCGCCTTTTCCGTTTGGCTGGTGGAGCCCCGTCCGCCTTTTCTTCTTCCATACCGGTCTCGTATTCACGGCCGGTCCCTTCGTCACGATCGGTCGCGTCTTCAGCACCGCCGGACTCTTCGTGGGACGACTCGTACTCGTTGTTATCCCCGGAAGCAGGGTCGTCGACGATGGCGGCCCCCTGAGATGTTTGTTGGAGGGCCAGGTCCCGGGAAGCTTCCGCACGCCCCTCGATATCTCGGGACGATGCGGGGACATCCGTTGGTGTCCGCGATGGAGAGGGGCTACTTCCAGCCATTTTCTAATATCCATTCATTATAGCAAACAAGGGTGGGAATTAAAATTTTATTTGCAATTGAGATTATGAAATCTTGTTAAACAAAAGCATATAACTGAGCATGACAATGAACAACAATGACACGAATATACCGTACATACAATGAAAATTGAAAATTTCGGCATGACCTTTGCTAAAATTATGCAAAATTGAGTATCGAACGTTGACAAAATGTTGACGAAGCAACATTTCGTCTAAACGTTGAACTCAGTTTCCCTGAAAAAATAAACATTCAGCAACTAATGTTGCCTCGGCTCGATGGCCGGTACCACAATACTCAAACAACCGACATAGAAGGATCCATGGCTCCATCAAAGGGAATAGAGGTATCTGCACATGCTCTATTGTTGATGCAACCATTCTTCATATACATGAATAACTCATTCATTTTACATGTGATAACTAGTACTTGATTAAACTAGAAGGCAGTAATGAAGGGTGTATTTTTTGTCAAAAGAAGAAAAACAGTACCAAGATGTTAGAGAACTTCTTACAACATTAAACCAAAAGACAAGAATGTAGAGTCGAATGATATTACTTATTGCAAGCTGAACCAGCAGACATGAGCTACAGATGTGTTGAAGTAAGAGCATATTGTTAACCTTTAACCTTTCTTCAACATCCTAAGCATTTGTGCCCATAGTTTAGGTTTTCTAATCATATCTCTTGTTTTTAACTAGCTGATTCTCGTCAGTTTCTTGAATCTCAGCTGTAAATAGACTAAAACTTACATTCCTCCACCTAGCGCCACAAAGGAACTGCATCTTATTTTCATGGGAAATTTAGATAAATGCCACTGCAACCATATGTAGAATAAATAAATACGCTTCAAAATAGTAGAACCACAAAAAGATCATCTCTATCTTTCAGACTTCCAGAATAACTAGTGTGACTATAAACTCCTTTGCACAGATTCATATCCTTAACCAAATCCGAAATTGACATCCCAAATATACCAATTGTGGTTCTCTATGGAAGACAGAGACATAAGACACGCATGCAATCTCTCTGGCTTTCACATGAGTTGTGTAGCATAACAGTATAACCTTCAACAAATATTTGCAGCTCCAACAGCGAGAAGAAAATTTTATTGATTGATCTACACGTACTCGAGTAAAGAAGGCGGCGGCGTCGATTAGGAAACTACGGGGGCGGCCGGCTGCAGATGGCGACGGCACGGCTGGGAGGGAGATGAGCGGCGAGGGCGGCGTCCGGCGAGGGAGGCGGCGAGGGCGGCGTCCGGCGAGGAGCGGCGGCGGCCTGGAGAGGAGCGGCGTCCGGCGAGGGAGGCGGCGTCGGGTGAGGGAGGCGGCGAGGGCGGCGTCCGGCGAGGAGCGGCGTCCGGCGAGGGCGGCCTCGGTCGCGGGAGGAGCGGTTTGGGGAATTAGGGCGGGCGCGGGAGGCCGGCGGCGTGGAGTTTTGGAGCTAGGGCAGAAACGGGCGCGCGGGATATGGAGTTGCGAAATTTTTCTAAGTCCCGGGCTGTATATAAGAACCCTTTATCAGTGACGTGCGGACAAATGTGCTCGTCACTGGTAATACGTATCAGTGACGTGCGGTATCCATAGCCCGTCACTGGTATAATACTTACCAGTGACGCTCCCCCTTCAGCGCTCGTCACTGATAAGTAATTTACCAGTGACGCTCTCCCCTCGGCGCTCGTCACAGATAACTTATGTAGGGTTTGCACTTTTACTGGCTACTTAATTAGGGTTATTTAGGGTTAGTACTTAGGGTTAGTTAGGGTTAGTAATTAGGGTTAGTTAGTAATTAGGGTTAGTTAGGGTTAGTAATTAGGGTTAGTTAGGGTTAGTAATTAGGGTTAGTTAGGGTTAGTACTTAGGGTTAGTTAGGGTTAGTAATTAGGGTTATTTAGGGTTAGTTAGGGTTTGTTTATTATTTGCGCGCGCAATGATTACTTCATGCGTATAAATAGAATTAACATAAATACCATTATTGTTACATACATAAATTTCACAAAAGTGAGCTATACATCATTAATTAACTTAATTAAATTATGACATTCTTTGACAATCTTCTCACTCTTCGACAGTCTTCTCAACGGTAGTCTTGGTCTTCTTCCTGGTATAGGTTAGCCCCTCGGAGTGAGTTCGTCTTTTGAAGGGACGCACGGCGGGACATGTAGTATTTCTCCTTCTGCTGGGCCGTGGCTGATTGTCTTCCTCCGTATCCGGGTCGTCAAATTGGTCATAGTCGTCTTCGTCAACGACACCATCGATTCCAACGATACTCCTTTTGCCCCTCCTCATGACATGACGGCTTGGCCTCGTCGGGTCGGCTATGTAGAAGCATTGGGCCACTTGTTTAGCTAATACCCACGGCTCATTTTTGGCACTGATCGCTTTCACATTTACTGTCTCAATAGGAACTGCTTTCGGTATGACCATGGTAGTGAAATAGTCTTCCGTTTCGACATTCTTCGCCCATCTTACCCGGAACATGGGGATCTTGGTTACGGTGTAGTCCAGTTCCCAAATCTCTTCCAGCCTACCGTAGTATCTGTCCTTTTTCTTACCGGTCAGGGCCTCCATCGTCACCCCAGAGTTCTGGTACACGCTCTTCTGGTCTTGTGCCTCTGTATAGAACGTGTATCCGTTGATGTCGTATGCTTGGTACGTCCCGACATTCATCAGGGGTCCCTGTGCCACGTGGAACACCGTCCGTGCTACGTCATCATCTTTTGAGAAGCTATGTTCGTCGAAGTAGTCTTTTAGCCACCTGGCGAACGTTGCGTTGTGCTCTTTCATGAGAGCCGCCTCGGTCTTTCTTGAGCCGTGCTTTGTTTTTAACATTGCCATGTGCTGAATAACGTAAGGACGGACCACTGACAGGTGCTGTAGCACTACTGTGTGCGCTCTGACGTAATCGTCTGATCGGTTCGGAGAGTCACTGTGCACATGTAAATCCTTCTTTCCGCGTCGGTGACCTACGCCATCGAGCCTGCCAATGTGCCGATTAACAGGCACGCCTATAGGTTTGTCGGCTTTCATGTAATCCGTGCAGAACTCGACGCTCTCCTCCGTGAGAAAGCCCTGGACGATGCTCCCGTCCGGATGGGACCTGTTGCGAACGTATCGCTTCACGACCCCGTTGAACCTCTCCAACGGGTACATGTTGTGTAGGAATACTGGACCTAGGTCGATGATCTCCGGGACGATATGGATCATGAGATGAACCATGACGTCGAAGAATGCGGGCGGAAAGTACATCTCGAGCTCGCAGAGTATGACAATGATCTCCGCCTGCAGTCGCCGGCAACGCTTCTTAGTGATGGACTTCTGAGAGATAGTGTCGAAAAAGTTACAGAGGTCAAGCAGTGTCCCGCGGATCCATGGCTCCATTAGCCCTCTAATTGCAACCGGAAGTATCTGCGTGATCATCACGTGACAGTCATGAGACTTCATACCGATTAGTTTGTGGTTATGCGTGTCTAGAAATCTCTGTATGTTTGCCGAGTACCCGGAAGTTACTTTGACACATCTGAGGCATTTGAAGATTTTATCCAGCTCGTCTGTACTTAGAGTGTAGCAAGCGGCGGGACAGTCCGTCTTGATTTTCGTAACATTCCTGCCCAATTTGGTCTTCTCCTCCTTGGCCCACAGCTCTCGTCTTATCCCCAGTTCCTCGTAGTCAGCTCGTGCCTTCGGCCCATCCTTTGTCTTGTCTGCCATGTGGAGCAAGAGACCGAGCACACTCTCACAGACATTTTTCTCAATATGCATGACATCTATGCAGTGCCGCGTCTCGAGAAAAGGCCAGTAAGGCAGGTCCCAGAATACAGATTTCGTTTTCCACACGCCTCCCAGCGGCTTTACCTTCTTCTGCTTCTTTCCCGCCCTAGGGCACTCGCCCCAAGAGTTCAACATCTCGTATATTTCTTCCCCACTCCTCTTACGTGGTGGTCCTCGGGTCTCAACCGTATTGTCGAACTTTTCTTTATCTTGTCTCCACGGGTCATCCTGTTGAAGCCATCTTCGGTGGCCCATGTACACGATTTTGTGAGAGCCCGGTAGGTGACGACTTGTTGTATCTTCCATGCACTTAACACATCCCTGGTATCCGTGGCAAACCTGGCCGGATTGATATCCATAAGCGGGATAGTCTTGCACCGTTGTGATCATCATAGCTCTCATATTGAAGTAGTCTCCTTCGTGAGCGTCCCAGACCCGGACCCCTGGTTCAGCCCACAGTGTATCTAGCTCCTCCTTCAGTAGTTGGTGATATACGTTCAGATCGTTCCCTGGTTGCTGTGGACCTTGAATTAGCATAGACAGGTGTAGGTACTTCCGCTTAAAACAGAGCCACGGAGGGAGGTTGTACATCCATACGACCACGGGCCAGGTGCTGTGCCTGCTGCTCATCTTTCCAAAAGGATTGAGTCCGTCCGTACTCATTCCAATTCTGATATTCCTCGGCTCTCCTCCGAATTCGGGGTATTGGTCGTCGATTGCTTTCCACTGGCAACCGTCCGCAGGGTGTCTCAGCACGGCGTCATCTTTCCTTGGCCTCTCGTCGTGCCAACGCATCAGCTTTGCCTCCTTCTTGTTTGCGAATAGACGCTTCAAACGGGGAATGAGTGCAAGGTACCATACAACCTTCGCAGGAGCACCGCTCTTCACTCCGTTCTCACCATCTGGTTGGTAGTTCTTTCCCCGCTTGAACCGGGATGCTTTGCACTCGGGACACTTGCTTAGCTCCGCGTACTGGTTCCGATATATGATGCAGTCATTCGGACACGCGTGGTATCTCGTCACCTCCAATTCAAGAGGGCACACGACCTTCTTGGCCTCATCGCAACCACGAGGCAACACGTTCCCCTCCGGCAGAACTTTTGCGAGATACTCCAATGTCTCATCGAGGCTTGTGTCCGTGCTGTTGTGGAGTGCCTTCAGTCTTAGAAGTTCGAGCGTGACTGAGAGGCGGGTGTGCTCAGGATTGCATCCGGGATACAAGGGAGTCTCGGAGTCTTTCAGCAGTGTCTCCAACTTGGCAGCCTCTCTACGAGCCGCACTATCGTTATTCGTCTCCTTCACAACCTGCTCTTGCACATGACGGTCCTGGACCATTCCGGCCAAATTGTCCCCCGTGCTTCGCGTATCCGCTTCGGCCTCTTCATGTCCTCCGGCATCTTTATAATCCAACCGTTCTGCTTCCGGCTCCCCATGTCCTGCTTCTTCATCTAACCCTTCGTCGTCGGCAACAACCTCATCCTCCTCACCGTGACTTGTCCACCGTGTGTAACCTGCCATGAAACCCCATCGCACCAGGTGCATGTGCAGAAAACCAGATTTCCTTTCGTACATCTTCAGGTTTTTGCAATCACGACACGGACAGCATATCTTCGTGCCACCCTTTCGCACCATATCTTGCTCGGCGAAATCAAAGAACTCATTCAAAGATGTATAGAAACTCTGTGTGTTCCGATCGCCGTCATACATCCAACTTCGATCCATCGGTCGTTCGATCCCTAAGATATACGAAAATTAATTAGTACCAACCTTTCATGAGAGGCTAAAACAAAATTTTCTTTCCAATTGAGATAAAAGTTTTCTTTGCAATTGAGATTTTGAAATATTACTTAAAACATTTCAAGATTTGGCAGGTTATTGAAATAAATTGTTGAAAATTCAAAATTTCGGCATGACCTTTGCTAAAATTATGCAAAATTGAGTATCGAACGTTGACAAAATGTTGACGAAGCAACATTTCGCCAAAACGTTCAACTCAGTTTCCCTGAAAAAATAAACAAAGCAACGAATGTTGCCTCGGCTCGACGGCCGGTACCACAAGCATATCTCACATTCACATATATGAAATACATTTCATGCACATCTCACATCACCACAGATCCACCGAATCAAAGTATCATTTGCTTGTCTTCCAAATTTTGAAATATCATTTGCTTGTCTTCCAAATTTTGAAGGATCATATTGAAGTACGTACTTATGTGTTGTTTCCCAAACATATGACATAAGCTCTGGAATCATGGCGTGTTGAGAAGTTAAAAGATATCAAAAGTGCATCTACTCAGAATTCAATAAATTTGGGCCTCTCCAATGAGGAAGCATGTATGTGAGCTTTACTGTTGAAACTATAACTTCTATGTGTTCAATTTCTTTTGTAATGATTTACATGCATTCGATATGCAGCAACTTAGCAACCACTGATAGTCATAATCAACATTTGGTAACTAGATCATTCAAATAATACATATAGAGAAACTCACCTGGTAAAGCAAATTAATTTGGGGGAGAGGGAGAGCAAGCTAGCTAGAGGTGATGATCTAGCTAGAGGTGATGGCAAGGGAGCTAGGGGAGCTAGAGTGATGCAGGGAGCTAGAGGTGATGCAAGGGAGCTAGGGATGATCTAGCTAGAGTGATGCCAAGGGAGCAAGCTAGCTAGAGGTGATGGCAAGGGAGGTAGGGGAGGTGGGGGAAGATTTTGGAGGGCTAGGATTTCTCCTAGGGCGTGTACGGCGGCGGCGGAGGTCAAGGCGATCGGCGAGCTCGCTGCTGGCCAGTGGAGGTACTACTGGCCAGCAGCGAGCTCGCTGATCCTTTTATAGGGCAGGTTACCAGTGACGGGCACATATATACGCCCGTCACTGGTAAAGACATACCAGTGACGAGCCGAACGTGGGCACGCCACTGGTATGAAGGCTAGGATCAAGTTTGGCGGGAAATGTTATCAGTGACGGGCGCGTTTGTGCGCACGTCACTGGTGTGTAATATATCAGTGACGAGCCTCTCTGTGAGCCCGCCACTAGTAATTGAAACTTTACCAGTGACGGGCTGTAATGTGTGCTCGTCACTGATAATTATTTACCAGTGACACGTGACAATTGACGCCCGCCACTGGTAACTTTTCGGTTTAGCAGTGACGAGTTTTTTGGTGCTCGTCACTGATAATATGCCTTCTATAGCTGTTTCTGCAGTAGTGAACGACTATGTTGCGATCCACTACCTGCCCTTGTTTCTAGCCGACTCAGCTCGAGCCTGGCTCATCAGCTTGCATCAAGGTTGCATCTAATTATGGACCGACCTTGAGACCCTCTTCGTGAACAACTTCCAAAGCACCTACAACAGGCTCGGGAATGCGTGGGATCTCCGTAGTTGTACCCAAGAGGAGGGTGAAACGCTCAGAGAGTACATCCAACACTTCTCCAGGAAGAAGAACTCTCTACTGGAGGTCCGAGAAGGTGACGTCATCACTACCTTCTCTAAAGGTGTTAGTAGCAGCGACCTCATCCACAAGATCGCGCGTAAGAACCCTCAAACTATGCGCAAACTCTTCGACATCGCCAATAACTTCGCCACTAGCAAAGAAGCTGTTCGTAGCGCGACCAAGGACGATAAAGGAAAAGGCAAAGCCGCCGAGTCCCCCAAGGGAAAACACCGTCCCGAGTTGTCCAAGAAGAAACACAGGAAGCGCAAGGGCGAAGACTTCGTTGCTGCAGCCGAGCGCGCCCCGCAACATCGCCCTCAGCGGGGCAACGCAACTTTTGAGGAGATGATGAGTCGGCCATGTCACTTTCATGGACCAAAATCCAATCACGTCACGCACGACTGCAATCTCTTAAAAAACCAGAACAAGCCTTTCGTCTCCAACCGGAACAAAAAAGATCCTCCTCCTAAGGATGATGACGAGTTCCCAAAGGAGACCACGTGCCTTATGATCTTCAGTGGTCCCAACGGCTACGAGTCCAAACGATGCCAGAAGATCACGGACCGCGAAGTCAACGCAGCCGAGCTGGCTGTACCTCAGTACCTCTGGTGGTCCAAGTCCATAATCTCCTTTGGCCGCTCGGACCACCCCGACTACACACCTCACCCGGGCAGGTTCCCCTTGGTGGTAGACCCAATCGTCAGTGGCGTTCGCCTCATCAAGGTCCGCATAGATGGAGGGAGTGGTCTGAACATCCTCTACGTCAAGACCTTGGACGACATGAAGATTCCCCGGTCAGAAATCAAGCCTACCGGCGCTCCCTTCCATGGGGTCGTCCCTGGCAAGATGGCAAGTCCACTCGGGCAAATCAGCTTGCCCGTCACTTTTGGCATTCCAGACAACTTCCGGACCGAGACCCTCACCTTCGAGGTCGTCGACTTCTCAGGCTCGTATGACGCCATCCTGGGATGTCCCTGCTACACCAAATTCATGGCTGTTCCCAGCTATGTCTGCTTGAAGCTTAAAATGCTGGGTCCCCACGGGATAATAACGATGCAAAGCAGCTTCCAGCATGCTTACGTGTGTGACCTGGAAAACTGTAACCTTGCCGTGGCCCAAATCGCTGCAGCTGAGCTTGACAACCTCAAGTCGGCCGTGGTCGAGGAAGCACCCCCACTAAAAAAGCTTCAGCAACGACATCATTCCAGTCGGCGAAGGACACGAAGGCAATCCAACTCGATCCGGAAGACCCCTCCAAGATGACGCAGATCGGGACTGCGCTCAGCGACAAATAGGAAAACGCACTCGTCAGCTTCCTTCGCGATAACCGGGACATCTTTGTATGGACGTCTTCGGATATGCCGAGAGTCCCGAGGGAGGCTGCCGAGCACTTCTGAACGTTCCGACCAGCCACTAGACTGGTCAAACAGCGCTTGCGCCACTTTGCCGAGGATAGGCGTAGGGCAATAGGAGAAGAGATAGCCAAACTATTGTCAGCTTGTTTTATAAAAGAAGTCTATCATCCCGACTGGTTAGCAAACCCAGTCCTTGTTTGCAAAAATAATGGAAAATGGAGAATGTGTGTTGATTACACGAGTCTCAACAAAGCATGTCCCAAAGATCCTTTCACACTACATCGCATCGACCAAGTGATCGACTCCACGGCCAGTTGTGAGATTTTATGTTTTCTCGACACATACTCGGGCTACCATCAAATCAAGATGAAGGAAGATGATGAAATCAAAACTTCATTCATTACCCCATTCGGGGCCTTCGACCTCAAGAACGTTGGCTATGTACCAATGGTGCATGCAGAGCTGCCTTCAAGAACAGATCAGCAGGAACGTGCAAGTTTATGTCGACGATGTGTGGTCAAGTCTGAGAAAAAAGAAGATCTCCTAACCGACTTAGGGGAAACCTTCTGTAACCTTTGGCATTTCAGCATGAATCTCAACCCGGAAAAGTGCGTGTTCGGAGTACCTCCGGGAAAGTTACTCGGTTTCATCGTTTTTGAACGAGGAACCGAGGTTATACCGGAGAAGATCGACGCCATCATCAGAATGGGTCCACCAAAAAGCCTAAAGGATGTCCAACGACTCACCAGATGCATGGTGCCTCTCAGCCGATTCATTTCCCGACTCGGTGAAAAAGCCCTGCCCCTCTACAAGCTAATGAAGAAGTCAAATACCTTCACCTGGACACATGAAGCTCAAGACGCTCTCGATGGGTTGAAGAAATTCTTGACCACACCCGCAGTACTGGTCTCACCAATGCCCGATGAACCGCTGCTCCTCTATATTGCAGCAACTACCCAGGTGGCCAGTACCGTCTTGGTCGTCGAACGCTCCGAGCCCAGCCATATCCAAAAGGTTCAGCTCCCGGTATACTTCATCAGCGAAATACCCACAAATATAGAAGATCATCTACGCGGTGTTCATAACATCTCGCAAGCTAGTCCACTACTTCCACGGACACCCGATTACGGTGGTCAGTTCCTTCCCGGACGTTATCAACAACCGTGATGCTACAGGAAGGATCGCTAAATGGGCAATCGAACTACTGGCATTCAACATAGTTTACGTCCCCCGCATGGCCATCAAGTCTCAGGCTCTTGCCGACTTCATGGCCGAGTGGACAGAAGTCTAGTCTCCGCCCTCTATCGTCAACCTCAAATGTTGACTCTCTACTTCGACGGCTCGCTAATGCTTCAGGGTGCGGGGGCTGGCATATTGCTTATCTTCCCTAAAGGAGAACATTTCAAATACATGCTGTAGATCCACTTCCTGACGTCCAACATCGTCGCCGAATACGAAGCTTTGCTACATGGCCTACGCATTGCAAACTCACTCGGGATCCGCCGGCTTCTCGCCCACGGAGACTCTGAACTGGTAGTCAGGCAAGTCATGAAGGACTGGTCATGTAGAGACCCGACCATGGAAGCCTACTGCCAAGAGGTGTGCAAGCTTGAGGCCAAGTTCGATGGCCTTGAAATCACGCACGTCCTCCGCCGAGACAACGAAGCTGCAGACGCACTCGCCAAGCTGGGGTCCAGTCGGGATGTCGTCCCGGCTAGAGTTTTCCTCCAGGAATTGCATGCGCCCTCCATCAAGGTGGAAACAGTGCCCGAGACCATCGAATCTCACCCTGACGAACCTGATAGCACTCAGCAGCCACCTCACGAAGTTCTAATCATCGATCCCGACTGGACAGCACCCTTCCTCGACTACCTCCTTTGGGACACACTCCCGTCGGATCAAACCGACGCGTGGCGCCTTGCAAGGCGTGCTAAGGCCTACGTCGTGATCAATGGTGACCTGTACAAGAAGTGCATCTCTAGAATTCTTCAGCGATACATACCTCAAGAACAGGGGAAGCAACTACTATAGGATATTCACTCGGAAATCTGTGGGCATCATGCGGCGCTGAAGTTGTTAGTCGGTAAAGCCTTTCGACAAGGTTTTTACTAGCCGACTGCCATCTCTGATGCTGAGCACATCATGCGCACTTGCGAGGGATGCCAGTATTTCGCCCGGCAGACACACTTGCCGATCCAAGCTCTTCAAACCATCCTGATAACGTGGCCTTTCACCTTTTGGGGCCTGGACATGGTTGGTCCCCTCAAAAAGGCTCCCAGTGGCTACACACACCTCTTTGTCACCATCGACAAGTTCACCAAGTGGATTAAAGCCAAGCCAGTAGCCACGATTACTGCCGAGAGAGCCGTCGAGTTCTTCTTGGACATCGTCTACCATTTTGGCGTCCCCAACAGCATCATCACGGACAATGGCACTCAGTTCACCGGTAGGACTTTCCTCTGATTCTGCGACGATTACAACATTAGCCTCAACTTCGCGGCCGTGGCACACCCACGCACGAATGGGCAGGTTAAGCGTTCCAATGGTCTTATTATGCAAGGCATCAAACCTCAGATCTTCTAATGCCTAAAAAAGTTCGCGGGTAAGTGGGTAGCCGAGTTACCTTCAGTACTCTGGAGCCTCCGGACTACCCCCAACCGATCAACCGTATACACCCCGTTCTTCATGGTCTACGGAGCTGAGGCCATATTGCTGACTGACTTGGACTACGGGTCCCCGCGTACTCGCGCCTATGATGAAGCCCAGTCGGAGGAAGCAAGACAGGACGACATCAGGTTGAGGAAGCAAGAGAAGTCACTTTACTTCGGTCGGCCAAGTACCAACAGGGCTTACGGCGCTATCACAGCTGACACGTCCGCGGGCGCGCATTCAACATTGGCGACTTGGTTCTGCGCCGAGTCCAGTCTAGCAAAGACATGCATAAACTCTCCCCACCATGGGAAGGCCCATACATGATCACCGAAGTTGGAGCCTCACTCTCCAACTGCCCAACTCGGGCCCTCTCTGCCTCGAGCTCCTCCCGAAGCTTGAAGGCCCTCTCTTCGGCAGAGGCGAGTTGCCCGGCGTGGGCCTTCATCGCCTCAAGCTCCTCCTCCAGCTTGGAGTTTTTGCCTTCCGCAGCTGTAGGAAAACAAGTCAGCACCAAGAGACAGAAATGATCAAGAGAAATTTGGTTTCCTTACCTCGAGCTCGGGCGGCCTCCTGGCAAATGTCCCTCTTTAGGGATTCAATGTCGCCTTCCTGGGCAAGCACTTGATTCTACGTCACCTGGAGGGTACCCTTCAAATTGTCCCACTCGGCCTTACGCTAGCCGAGTCGCTCGAAGGCTAGGAGCTGCTCTTGAAGGAACTCAGTCTTGTCCCGGGATCTCTTGGCCAAGTTCTGCAAGGAAAGAGCGGAGAAAGATAAGACACTCGGATTAGCAAAGAAGACAAAAAGGAACCCTCCGCTCGACTGTTCTAGTCAGCCGAATGCTCGGGGGCTACACCCTTTGGGTGCACTGTTCGTGCCCCCAGAGTAAAAAATACAGAAAAAAGAACCCTCCGCCCAACTGTTCCAGTCAACTGAAGGCTCGGGGGCTACACCCTTTGGGTGCACTAATCGTGCCACCAGAGTGAAAACTACAAAACACAAGAAAAAGAAGCAACATGTACCTGCATCAGCGGCAGGAGCTTCCCGTTGACCAAGTTGGCACTCTTCCGGATCACCTTCATCAGCTTCGGCAACTCCTCCTCGAGATTGTTAGCGGTGCCAAATGCCTCCTCCCACTCACCCGCTGCCTGGACGTCATCTATCTCCTGGAAGACTGCGCTGGACCTTGAAGGGTTCGACAGTCGGATCCGCAGAGGCTGGAGGGCCAGGTGGAGGCTTCCCAGGGAAGGGGCACACGTCCAATGTCCTCTTCCACCACCGGAAACACCAGATTCCCCGGTGGTCAGGCGGGTTGGTCTGCGTCTGGCTCGGCTCCGCCTGCTCCGTCGCAGCAAGGGCCTGCGTCCCAGCGGTGGCCTCTTCTGGCTGAGGAGCAGGGGGCGGAGTTGACGGCGCACCACTTCGCTGAGGGGAAGGCTGCGGTAGAGAAGAAGGCCGAGGAGGAGGCAAAGGACGCATGTCCGGCCCCGGCTGGCTCGGCTAGAGCCCGGGGCACTCGGTGGAGCCTCCGAAACATCCCCCGATCGCTGCGTCCTACAACAAAACACCCCGGCTCGTTAGCTCCAAAGATAGAACGAGCAAGGAAATATTCACCAAGTGGCTTACTTGTCGGATCGAGGAAAAAGGATGCGCTTCCTGGACCCCGAAGCCCGTTGCTTTGGCGCGGTGGCCGCTGGAGTCTGCGACGCCACGGGACCATTCTGCCCCCTGAAGGCAGCATTGGCAGTCCTCTTCTCCCCCCGGGTGGGAGGAACCACGTCATCAGCCGCCCGAGGGGCCTTTTCGGTGGCGGCGATTGGAGCTGTCGAAGCCGGTGGGGTGGAAGAGTTATCTTGCCCTCTAGAAGCGACAGGCAGGGCGGAGGAGTCATCCCGCCCCTGCTGCGACGGCGCCAGTCACCGTCCGCCTCCTTCAATTAACTCGAAGGGGGATGTTGTCTTCATCCTCCTGAGTCTCTTCCTCAGGAGTTGCCGTTACAACTGGCGGAGGAGCGCTGGGCTCCTCCGTCACCGAGGCACTTCACCTCGATGACTCGGCACCGGCGGATGATGGTCGGGTGCCTCTTTGTGGCGGCTGCCCGCCGCTGGGAACGTTGGCATATTGGGGTTGGTTCCATATCTCCTTCTCTGGAAGGGGAGCAAAGGAACTAAACCCGAACAGGTCCTGTAAGGTCGAGATCCAGAAACACAATCCAAATAAAGACTCGGCCAAAACTTAAATCGCGGATAAACAGAGTCGGAAGAATGATCACTCACCTAGTTCAGCGGGTTGGCGCGACTGAAGGGCGGCGGCCACCGGGAGATGTCCAGGTCTGTCCCTTGGGCCATTAGCTTTCCGACCCAGCGCCGCACCTCAGTCTCCGAGAGCTCGTCGGCCGATTCCCGAGTCGCGTCTTGACTGTTGGAATATCTGAACATCGGGTGTGCCCTTAGTTTCGCCTGCTGGACTCGGCGACGAATGAAAGTGGAGACGACGATGACTCCAGAGACGCCAGCTTTGAGCGCCTTAGAGAGAGCCCCCATGAGCACCATGACTGCGGGCTGCTCCCAATCCTGTGTCAAGTCGATCCAGCTCGGCTAGACCTCCGGCGGTTGGCCCCTGAATCCCGGAAGAGATGGCACCGGATTGGAGATGTAAAACCAATCCAAGTGCCATCCCTTATTGGAGGTCTGGAAGGGGAGATCTAGATAAAGCTTGACAGCTTCGGGCCGGAGCTGGAATCCGACGCCCCCCACCACGGCCGGACTGTTCTTGCTCGGCTATGGCTTCACTATGAACAGTTGCTTCCACAGCTCAAAGTGCGGCTCAATGCCGAGGAAGCATTCACACAGAGTGATAAAGGTGGCGACGTGGAGCAGACCGTTGGGGTTGAGATTGTGGAGCTCCAGCCCATAGTACTACGGCAATCCCCGGAGAAAGGGGTGGACCGGCACCGAGAGCCCCCGGTGGTAGAAGGCGGAGTGGACCACGATCTCGCTAGTGTTCGGGGTGGAAATTCCTCCCCGCCGGCGGCGCGCCATTCGACCAGCTACTTCGTCGGCAGCATGCCAGTGACCACCAGGGCATTCAGCCAGGCTTCGGTCACTGTGGACTTCACCCAAGGAGCCATCGGGTTGATTGAAGAGCTGGCTTCTTCGAGACTCGCCCACACCAGGGCGTCGTCCTCTTCTTCGACTGGATCAACTGCCCAGACAGGAGAGTGCATCCAGTGCCGTCAGATCCAATCTAGGGTTGCTGTGGGGTGCCCGATTAGGGTTTGGTCGGCTGGATGGAGAGGCAGATGGCGATGAGATGGAATCTATGCGGCGGCAAGATAAATGCGGAATCGGTGGCAATCTAGATTTACGGCGCGGCAGCGTTCTCAGTAAAGTGGGAAGACGAAAGGTTTGAGCACGGAAGAAACAAAGCGTGAAAGGGGAACAAGTGTGAACGGATGGGGTTATAAAGGAAAGACAGCTGCACAGGAGCGAGATTTCTGCCCCGCGGGATGACCTTTCTGATTCCACAGCGTGACTTACCCGCATTCACCGCGTGGCTCTTCTGCCTCAATGGCGTCAAACATCCGTTTTCGGATTAGGCGCAATTAGGGTTTCAACGGTTAGCCCTTCGGGGATAACGCCCGTTTGAATACACCCCCCATAAAAAGCGACGGTAACGTGCCCTCAACGGGTCACTAGTCGGTTAACGAATAACTCAGAATCGAACGTTACGGTTTGATGGGTTTTAGTGGTTGGCCTCCATGGGAACGCAATCACTTGAATACACCCGAGTGAAGGGCAGTTGTGGCGCACCTTCAGCGGGCCGCCAGTCGGATACCGAGCAACTCGAAGCTACCGGTTTCTCCACCCGGGTATTCCGGGAATTTTACCCTGGAGTCTCTGGAGTGGAATGTCTGAGTCTAGGCTTCGCCGCTCGAGACTGAAGCGCCACAGCCTGTGTTCTGGTTCTGATGAGAATTTCGAGGGCATTCCCCCAGAGGGATACCGGCTGGACCAGAACTACTCGGGATACCAGATGCCACTCGGGATCCATGGTATGTCCCCCGCTGGGCTATCAGCCGGTCTCCATCCGTTGAAAACGACTAGATACCTCCAGAACATACCCGTTATTAACTCAACCGCCATGATATTCTTGCCCGACGGGTGTTACTCGGCTTAGTATCTCTACTCTACAGGAGTTCTATAAGTCCTTCACAATCTTCCTGCAGACCACAACACGGCGTGCTCAGGCGATTGCCACTCGGGAAGAAGGCAAAGGAGCTCAGCTTGGACGTTACGACGGCAAGCCGCAGTCAGATCGTAAAGGACTCGGGAGCTACTGACGATGGCATGGCACCCAGGTATCGTCAAGGAGGACAAAGCCGGCCCTCTGGACATAGGGTGGGCCGGGCCGACTGCTCAGAGTCGGACTTCTACACGGGGGCACCTCATCGACTCGAAGTGCAAGATAGAGATAAACACTTACTCGGCAACCCCGGATTCTGTTGTAACCGATTAGGAAACATATCTGTAAGCCGATCCGAACTCTTGTAATCCTACCCCGGTCGTCTATATAAGGCGGGGAGGGATCCCTGGATCGGCAGAGCATTAGATTACTCTAGAGGAGAGCTTTTGTAGCGATTCTCATAGCATAGACCCATACTCTCATACGGGATACGATCAATACAATCCACCAAACACAGGACGTAGGGTATTACCTCTTTCCGAGGGACCAAAAATGTCTAAACATTGCATCCTGTGTGCACCCATCTAGATCTTCTGTGCTCACACCTCCCCATATTCATTATTGCCGGATATAAACCCCGACAATACCATAGCTCAAACTGTGAAATTTGAATTAAATATCTCAGAATCCTACGTACTGCCACTCTGTGACAGTCCTTAAGATTAGCTTAGAATCTAGCACACATGCACACACTTAACCTGATATCTGGCCTAGATGCACACAAGTATAACAAAGAACCTATCATGCACCTAAACTCTTTCTGATCAACAGATTTACCTTCAATGTTTAAGTCTAGATGACCATTAGTTTACATGGGAGTGTGAATAGGCTTTGCATCCTTCATGCCAAACTAGGTGATGATGTCCTTGGTGAACATTTCTTGTGAGATAAAAGTCCCTTCCTTGAGTTGCTTGATTTGGAGTCCTAGGAAGTACTTGAGCTCTCCATCCAAAGACATCTCAAACCTCTGGGTCATCATCTTGCTAAACTCATCACTCATTGAACGGTTAATACTGCCAAATATTATGTCATCGACATAAATTTGGCACACAAATAAGTCTTTTCCATTTTTCTTAGTGAATAGAGTTGTGTCTACTAAGCCCATCTTAAAGCCATTTTTGATCAAAAAATCTTTCAGTGTATCGTACCATGCTCTAGGTGCTTGTTTCAGACCATAAAGTGCTTTGTGCAATTTGTAGATATGGTGTGGTTTCTTAGCATCAAAACCAGGTGGTTGCTTAACATAGACTAATTCAGAAAGTTTACCATTCAAGAAAGCAGACTTCACATTCATCTGATATAGCTTGATGTTATGATGTGCAGCATAAGCAAGTAGAATTCTGATTGCTTCTAGTCTTGCCACAGGTGCAAATGTTTCACCAAAGTCTAGATCTTCAACTTAAGTGAAGCCTTTGAGCAACTAATCTGGCCTTGTTCCTCACCACTAGTCCATTTGCATCTTGCTTGTTCCTGAAGACCCATTTTGTTCCAATGACATTGTGGTCTTGAGGCCTGTCCACCAGGGACCAGACTTGATTTCTTTCAAACTGGTTCAGCTCTTCATGCATGGCATTTACCCAATCAGCATCCTTGAGAGCTTCATTAACATTCCTGGGTTCAACACTGGAGACAAAATAGTCATGTTCACAGAAAATTTGTAATACGAGAACGAGTAGTTACTCCCGTATGAATGGCACCAATGATTTGGTCTACAGGGTGATATTTCTACAGCCTACTGATCACAAGGGGTTCCGGGTCAACCACCTGTGTCACAGCTGTTGGTGTTGCCTGTGACATAGCCGGTTCTTCCTGCAACACAGCTGGCTGAGACAGGTCCTCTGCATCCAATTGATCATTGGCTGGGTTGTACTCGAACTCAATGTCTTGCTCTCCAGTGTCTTCACACAGTGGTGGAGCGGGTGGTTCATGATCACTTGGTGAGGTAGGTTCCTCCTTGACAGTAGGTCTGATCTCACCAGTGGATTTCTTGAGAATGTCTTTGCTCCCAACATCATTAGCAACTTACTCTCCTTGAGAGCCATAAGATTCATCAAAGTCCACATCTATAGATTCTTCAACAACCTTTGTGGAGGTGTTAAAAACCCTATAGGCGTGGGAGTTAGTGGCATAACCAAGAAAGATCTCAACATTAGATTTAGCTTCAAACATAGAGAGGCGTTTGCCTTTTCTAAGAATGTAGCACTTACAACCAAATACCCTGAAGTATGAGACAGTTGGCTTGGAGTTGGTGAGCAGCTCATAAGGAGTCTTCTTGAGTAGTGGATGTAGATATAGCCTATCGATGGAGTGGCAGGTAGTGTTGACAGCTTCAACCCAAAATCTTGGTAAAGTCTTATATTCATCCAAAAGTTTCCTTGCCATCTCTATCAAGGTCCTGTTCTTTCTTTCCACTACTCCATTTTGCTGTGGTGCATATGAGCTTGAAAATTCATGCTTGATCCCATGCTTATCCAAAAATGCCTCCACCTTAGAATTCTTGAATTCAGTCCCATTGTTACTCCTGACCTTGACCAGATTTACCTTCTACTCATTTTGAACTCTAACAATGAGGTGCTTGAATTTCTTGTAAACCTGTGTCTTATCCTTCAAAAAGAACATCCAAGTATAACGAGAGAAATCATCAACAATTATAAAACCATACTTGTTACCTCCCAAGCTCTCATAGGTAGTAGGACCAAATAGGTCAATGTGCATGAGCTCAAATGAATTGGTAGTGGTCATGATGTTTGGAATGATGGGTAGCTCCAACTTGTTTGCCGGCTTGACATGAACTGCAGGGCTTGTCCTTTTCAAACTTCACCTTTTCCAAGCCTATGACATAGTCATGTTTGCTCAGCTTGTTGAGAAGTTTCATTCCCACATGTCCTAGCCGCCTGTGCCACAGCCAGTCAACACCAGTCTTGGCCATGAGGCACCATGGAGCTGCAGTAGGTTGTTCATTGAAATTCACAATATACAATTTTCCAGACCTGCTACCTTTGAATACTTGTGAATCATCAGTTAGCTTAGAAAGTGACTTTCATACCTGCGTCACACAGCTGTGACACAGACATCAGACTATAGCCTATCTGATCCACAAGCATTACATTAGATAGAGAGTGATGTTTAGATATGGCAAGTTTACCAATACCATTTACCTTTCCCTTGGAGTTGTCTGCATAGATCACATATTTTCTAGACAGATTTTCATTGGTGATCTCTACAAACTCCTCTCTACCTCCAGTCATATGTTGTTTACACCCACTGTCCACAATCCAATCAGTTCCATTGGAGATAATATCCTGCAAGTTAGTTATGAAACCTAGGGATCCAAACTAGTTTGTTTCCCTTAGTAACTTTATCATAAGAAGAGACAGCAGTAATAGGATTAGCAGGTTTGTTCCTAGAGTTCATAGCCTTAGCTATGGATATATAACATGAATCCTCTTTGGCTTATTATCACCTGCACCCTTAGGCATAAGAGTTAGTGAACTGTGCAAGCTACCTGTGACACTTGTAGTCTATTTTCTCAGTTGCTTGCGACCAACATATTTGGCCACTGTCTTGCCTCTCCTATCCTTTTGCAGAACATAAGATGGGTTAGATGGAATGTTCACAACATTCCTGTTTTTCTGCTCATGTCCAACAAAGTTGTTGTCATTTGTACCTGCCTGTCTCACAAAGTTAGCTGCAAGATTTTTCTTAGACAATGGGTTAGTCACAACAGGCAATTTATATTCATTCAAAATAGGACTGTAACCAAGGCCCTTCAGGCAATTGTTTCTCCTAAGCATTTCAGCTCTAATCATCTGATAGTTTTGCATGCCAATGTTGGCAGTGTAAAGACCTTTCCTCATAAGCCTCTTAATCTCTTCAAGCTCCTCCTTGAGCTTGTTATGCTTAGCTGCATCCATAGAGTTAGTTGCAATAGAGGTTGAAGCCTCATTAGAGTTATCAGTCACAACACCTATGAAAGTTAAAACATTTATGCGAGTAGCACAATTCAAGCATGTTTCAACCGTAGCAGGAGCAAGCAAAGGTATAATATCAGAAGTAACAGAAGAGTTACGAGTGTTAGTATCATCAATGCACTTGGCATGCTTTGCCTTCAGCTCCTCATGCTCCTTGAGAAGAAGCTCATGAGCTAGCTTAAGCTTGTCATGAGCAATCTCCAAGTTCTCATGATCAAGCCTGAGATTTTCCCTGTCGTCCATGACCTCATCACAGGTCTCTCTCAACTGCTTGAGTTTATCCCTTAGGGATATGTTTTCCTTTCTCTCTTTCGCAAACGCCTTATCTGTTCTTTCCAAAATACCCATATGTTCAGCATAATCAAGAAAATCATCTTCAGTAAGTACCTTTGATCCTTTTGTCATAAGGCACATAAGAGTAGAGATGGATGATGACTGATCAGCCTTGGCGTTGATTTTAGAGCTGTGTGATTTGGCTGTGTCATAGCTGGACACATTAGTCATGCTGATGGCAATCCCAGCAACCTCACCTTCATCTTCAGATTCTTCCTCTAATCCTGAATCATCAGACACCCAAGTTTGACCAACATCAGCTCTTGCAGTAGCTTTGTTCTTGGCATAGGTTGAATGCTTGTTGTTGAAGGTCTCCTTCTACCATGGAAGTTTTTCTTCTTTTTGTACTTATTGTTGTCCTTCTTCTTGGTTGGACAGTCAGTAGCAAAGTGACCTTCTTCTCCACACTCAAAACACTTCTTGTCCTTGAATAGCTTCTTTCCCTTGAACTTGTCACTTGAATCGAATTGCTTCTTCTTTCTGTAGAACTTTCTAAAGTTCCTTGTAAAGAGGTTCAGTTTATTTTCTTCTCCATTGGTGATCTCCTCATCAAGATCTTCATTACTGTCACTCTCTAGTTGTAGAGTTGAAGAGGTAGTCTTCAATGTAATGTTCTTCTTGGTTGAGAAGGAAAAGTTGTGCTTGCTCTCCCGCTTGATCTCCATCTCATGTGTTAGTAGTCTCCCTAACACTTCAGTTGGCTTCATTTGATCAAAACCATCCTTCTCCTTCAACATCAGCACAAGAGTTCTGTAGGGTTTTGGCAGCACAGACAAAAACTTCTTGATGACATCCTCATCATCTACTCTGTTTGGTCCAAGAGCCCTTAGCTGATTGGTGATGATGGTGAGTCTTGAGAACAAGGAGTTTATGTCTTCACCATGTTCATACTCAAACCTCTCAAACTTTGGTTCCAGCAAGCTTCTCTTAGACTTCTTCAGAGTGTTGCTGCTCTCATAGATTTGCTCCAAGGTGTCCCAGATTTCCTTGGCAGAGTCTATGGTGCTGACCCTATTGAAATCATGTTCTTGGAGACCCATGAATATAGCTGTGCCAGCCCTTGCATTATTCTGGATGTTTCTCTTGTCATTGATGCTTGGCATTATGGTGTCCTCCATCCTGTAACCTGTATTAACAACTTCCCAAACATCTAGATCAATGGCGATAAGATGCATTTGTATCTTTCTTTTCCAGAAGGCATAGTTAGATCCATCAAAAACAGGAATTTTACTCTCATAGCCCGACACCCTTTAACTCTGGCTGTTAAGCCAATTCAAAGAGCAACCTTCTTTGATACCAATTGAAAGGATCTCAGGATCCGACTAGAGGGGAGGGGGTGAATACGAGGCTAGCTAGAACATTAAAAACTTCTTCCTTTTAGATGCAAATGTTCTCAGACAGATAAGAGGAACCAGCAGCTGGTTGATAGGTATACTACTCAGGTAAGAAGATACACAAATAATATAACGCAGCTGTTACACAGATGATCTACACAGGTGCACTATCTAAGAGAAACAGGCATGTGTGAAGAGACTGTGACACAGATAGCTACCACTGGTATAGAGTAAAGATCACAGCTAGATTAGATATATAGATATATATATCAAAAAATTACACAAGCATGCAAGGAAATAAGCAAGTAAGTGCAGAATGTAAACACACGGAGAGACAAGAGATTTTTTCACTGAAGTTCCTACTCTTTTCAAGAGGTACATCTCCGTTGGAGAAGCTACTCCTAAGAGATAGCCAGCATTGAAACGTGCTTGTTCTCCGAGTACCTGAATCTTCAGGCACGCTCCTTTGCTTGTGGAATTCCTTTTGCTTGGCAACAGGTAGACTTCAGATCACCCTCACAAACATCTAGGCCAACCCACATAAGCTTGGGTGATCACCAGCGACTCTTACACATGTCTAGGAGTAGACACTTCACGAGTAATAGAATCTGCAGTAACAACACTTGGAGGAACTAATGCTCTTTGCTCAAAGCTCTAACTCTCTTGAACTAACACATGAGAAGTTTGGTTTCTGTTTAGGAGATGAGAGGCTTGCAACGGTTGAGAATGGCTGGCAAAGGTTGAGGTCCAAGACCTCCCCTGGTCTCCCATATATCGAGTCCGCAGGCACCTGACCGTTACATTCATGCCACGTAGGATTAAGTGAGTCACCGGTGGCTGACATAGGTGAAACCCTAACTGACGTAGACTCCCTACTCAGCCCGGTCTCGGCACATTACATGCCCTCAGCGCACACAACAAACTCTGATGCATAACAGGAGAGAAGCTCCAATAGTTTTCTAACGCAGCAGACAAACCATTGCAGTGCAGTTCCCTTAGCATTTTCAAGCTCTCCCTGGCACAGAAGTGTACCTGACTCATAGAGCGGTTGTTCACCTATGACACAGCTGTGCCACATAGGTAACTATGGCTCTAGGGTTTAGGAAACTAGCACAGCAGTCTACTAGCACAACCCAGTTTCACACTTGTGCAAAACTGTTCTTATAGGGCCACTGACCTCAAGGCATTAGTGCCACTGTCCAACACTCTGAGCATTGAGCATAAGAACTTCCAAAGGTAATTGCAACTTCATCCCTCTTGGTAGTACAGTTGTTTCCTAAGGACTCAAGAAAACTTGCAAATCTAGACTTCAGTTTTCACCAACTGTAGTCAAGGCTCTTGACGCATCAAGCAACCATCACCTTGCTTGCAACTCCTAGCATAGCACCGGCTTCTTCACAGCTGTGGTACAGCTGCCTAGCACAGCTATCTCCTTGTCTTGGGAAAACACCTTTGTACTTTTAGTGGTCATCCTTTCATAGAAAAAACCTCTTCCTGGAGCCTAATCTTCCTGCTTACACTCAATGTAAATATTAGATCCCAGTTTGGGTTGCCCTTAGCCATCAAAACCATTTAGGGACCTAGATGCTCTTTCAACCACCTAATAGCACTAAGGGTATCCCAACCTTTCAAAGACGACGCGACTATGCCGTGTGACAACGATGTGCCTTAGCAATCGCTAAACTAACTCTGGAGGATTATTGACCTTGCCGAGAAGCAAGATCAACCTATCAACAGAGGATTTATTTCTGCAATCAATTGAAGATCAAGCGACAAGATAAAGGCAATTTGAACTTGCAAATATAGATAAAGAATAGCTAAAGTATCGAAGGTGGGATTCCAATAATTAGTCTTGACCGGTGGTCGTCCAACACGATGATGAAATAATGTAATCTACCTAAGCAAGATCTATTCTCAATAAAACCTAATGAAAACAGCGGCAGCCAAGGATTATTTATAGATGGAAAAACAACCCTGGGCCAAAATGGGCGGTCTGACCGACCTGGGCGGTCCAACTGGTACTGGAGGAGGTTTACACCGGCCAGTACTTTCTAGCAACTAACAACTCTTGAACGACTCTCTAAAACTGGTATTCTTTCTTGTATTTTGACCGAAGCTTCAATTGGTCTTCAAATAGTCTTCTTCGGTCTTCACTTCATGTCATCACGGGTACTTCAAGGTTCAGAAGTCTTCACTTGTAGTGCCCTCCTCATACAGCCTTGAATTGCAACTTCGCTTGCTGATCTTGATTCCTCTCTTGGTCATCTTGGTATGAACTTGGTCAGCAAGTGTAGAGGTGGAAGTAGTAGAGGTAGTAGTCGCTAAAGTAGTAGAAGCAGTGGTCATAACAGTAAGGGTCGTGTCCTCATGAGCGTTAATCGGTTGTCTATAGGATTTGGCATACCGTTTGGCCTTTCCTATCACTTTATTTCTGTTGCAAGCTTTGAATTCAGACAATAGGCTATGTGTATAAGACATCAACCATAAAGTTCTATTTTTGTATCAGACTCTGATATGTACATTGACAATGGTATTTAAGTTAACTTGTGTGTACTGGCTACTGATCATGGGATAATAGGTAGGAAACACAGGGGCTATGAGGTTGCTAAAACTGGGTATGCCACACCATAGCCGTTGGAAGTCGCCGAAGTGCCGATCATAGGAAAAATGTCATTGTTCGTACGCTCCCTCCTGCATTATCCTTATTAATTTTGACACACCAAAGACACCGCTGACCATCACCCTCGCCTTTCGATGAAGACATCACACCAAAAAGTTACCAGAGTTGGAGAAAAAATAGCAAGAAATGTAGGGATGGAGGAGACGCATGTCAGAAAGGAAAAGACGGTGCCCAGTGCTCTACGGGTATAGGGAAGCGGTGACCCTGCCGAAACAAGGGAACAATGTCTCGGTTCATGAATTTCTTTCACCCCTCTCTGAAATTCATGTTTTTCCATGAGTTTCAAATAAAATTCAATCAAAAGTTTGTTCCCTCAAAACCACATGCCTTTGAGTCACCAACATTCACGAAATAGAACAACCCTTTGGTCAATGCTCACATATTCTCAATTTGGTAGCAATGTACAGAGCCACCCTACCAATCTTCCTTGTGTTCTGATTGGAACTCCTCTAACGTTGGAATTATTGTACGAACATAAAAAATATTTAAGGACAAAACAAGGGTACATGTCAGTCTTCATTAAGGGTCTCTTTGGAACATGGAAATTTTCTTCAATCCTGTGAAGATTGAACTGTTTATGTGAAAATCTTACATTCCAAAAGAACACTAAGCATGAAACCATAATACTCTTACAAAGTAGGGTGCATCAGAAATAAAACCAACCAAAATTTAAAGTAGGCGAACTAAGTTATAGATTGGAGCTGCTCATATTTTAAGAGAAATTTACACTACTCGTAAGTGAAGTTCTTCATGTCCATTTTTTAAGGCATTTACAATATAGTGATGTTAATCTTCTCTTAGAGATGTCATGAAGATTTTTGCTAAGCTGAAATAGAGAGAAAGAAGATTGAGAGAATTGGTCATTTTCTCTATTGCACGAGATGCCATCAGTTATTGACACATTTTCTTACTTAATTTAAATTGATGATGAATAGTAGGGTATCCCACGTATTAGGGGTATCCGTGTACAGTTCCCTGAGAGTTTAGGAAGGTACAGCATATCCGACTAAGGATCCTTGGGAGATAAGGTACCCCTCTAGAGGAGGGAAGACTCCCCTTAGATTAGGAAGTCAATCCCGACATCTAAGGAGGCCGGAGTTCTACTCGGGCGTAAGTCCACGTCCAGTACGACCCCTGGAAACCCCCTATATAAGGATCAGCAATCCCATAGGGGAGGACAGGTCGCAGCAGATCCAGTTAGGTCAAGCTAGGTCTAACAAGTCAATCTAGTCGCAGATCCAGCAGGCGAAGCTCTAGAAGACCCGTAGTCTCGGAGGAGTTGAACCCGGAGGATTAGCTAGGATTAGTCTACGATTAGGCCTAGGATAGCCACTAACACACACCCCCATTGTAAAGCGTATTCCCGATCAATATATAGCAACAGGACGTAGGGTTATTATCCTGAGGGAGGCCCGAACCTGTATAAAAACGGCTGTCCCCTGTTGTCAGATCTCTTGGCGCTTGGGCCCTAGAGGTCCCTACCCCCCAGTAATCATCATCTCGTGAGTACCGTAAGATCGCCGGTTCACCAATCGTCGACATAAATCACCATGTATCTCTATATTAACATGAGCATTACTTATAAAAGATGATGCTAGAGAATAATGTATGATATAATAGATATGTTTATAATCTGTAGATGACATGAAAGGATACGAAAAAAGCGACCATCCGTGCTACGGAAGATGTCCCAAATCAAACGCCCATGCATGGTTGACAGTCCAGGAGTTACACCACGTATTCTTTGAACGGGATCATCCAGACTAGGCAAAGAGTGAGAGCCCGACTAGAATCTGAGCGTCTGATTGTCCACCGCAAAAAGATCTGACTCTGATCAACACGTCACACTCTTAGTTAACAATGTAGCGCTTCACCACCACCTGCAATACAAGTAGTGATGAGATGGGTGGAGGAAGAGAAATACAAGGTTTAGATACAAGCCATTAATGTTTAGATTTAATTATTGGTGGAAAATTCCTCAAAAAATTATTGGTAGAAAGATATGCATTGAGGGATAAGGAGGAGTGAAAGAGAGAAAGCTAGAGATTAATACAATAGTATATGGTTTTGAATCACAGGCTATGGACCTCAATGCCACACGTCCGCCCTGCACCAGCTCTTATCGTTGTGGCTGTCCTTGTCGCGTGGGAAGGTGGATTTGTTCTCTGTCGAAGGCCGTCCCTGGGCCGCTCGCTCACCCTCCTTTTGTTGGGGCCTTGCAGAGTTCAACGACGAGGACCGATGGCCTCGAAGGGCGAGCAGCGCGTCCGTGGGCACTAGGTCTGTAAGTCAGTGTCTCCCTCTTCTTGTCTCTCTGTGGCCTCCCAGTGCTCTCTCTCTCTTCCTCGCCCATCTAAGCTAGTGAGTGCAGGTGGCGACGATCGGTACAACAGGTGCGCGGTTGCTGGCCATCTCCTGCTGCCAGATCTACACGTTTGCACCAATAGGGACACCAATGACCTGGAGGAGTCCGGCCATCGCATGTCTATGAGGTTGGAGCGCGAGGCCGAGGCATGGCACTGTTAGAGCTAGTGATTGGTGGGGTGGCGTTGGAGCCGGTAGTCCAGTGGCAATGCCAGTGGTCAGCAAACCTGTTTTTTCTTTTTTGATTTTATCATCATAGACAATTCTTGATCACGGTCTGTGGTCCATTTTCTCATCACAGATAGTAGTGCTCAAATGTTTCAAAACCATCATAAGAGACGGGTTTCTGAAACGTCTATTATGGGCTGTTGTGCCTAGTGTTAGCTAAATTGTATTTCAGAGTTGGAATATTGGTCTACGATCAAGAGATAAAAGGAATTATTTCTTACCTTTTTAGCTGAACTAAATAGAAACTCTAATTGTTCACTCAACCCTAAAGGAAAAAATCGAGTTCATAACCTTAATCGGTTTGGATTAGCATATAATCATCCTTAAGTAGTGTCGATGATTGGTAAACTGCTGATCTTACAATAGTTGTGAGACAAAATGATTTATTGAAGGGTAGGGACCCTTGAGATTGGTGTCTAGCAGTAACGGAGCACACGGATAAGAATTTTTATACAAGTTCGGGCCTCCCGTGGGATAATAACCCTACGTCCTATTGGTATATATTGAATCTCGAGTAGCTTACAAAGAGGGATGTTAGTGGCTATCCTAGATGGGATCTAAACCTAGTCAGGACCTTCTCCGGGTAGATCTGGACACCTTGGGAATCTTCTCAAGGAGGCTAGGTCTCAGTCTCTGGGGGCTCCCTGCTTGGGAACGACTTGTTTGCTTCTATAGAATCTGATCTTCCTTGAGGGTCTTCGGGTCCTTATATAGGGGATGACCTAAGTCGTAGACGTTGTAGACTTATCTCTAACCTGTCATCCTTAAACATAGGGATTGACTTCTAGTCCAAGGGGTTTCTTGCCCTTAGTACGTAAGGACTCTTTATCTTCCAGGTTCCAGGATAGCTATGTCGGTGGCTCTAGATATCTAGGGTATTCGTATATAGATACTACCCCGTATACGGTAATAACGTATTATTTATCATCAAGTAGCAACTATCCATTTAATGCATTTATAATACCAATTGATACTGTACCAGAATGTATATATCAAAATCGTGTTTTAGTAATGCTTAACTTCAAAATGTATCGACACATGAAAAGAAAACATACTTTGATTGGCGGTTCTAGAACCCAGATTGCTTAAGAATGTAACCCATGGTGGAAGTAACCCGGTTCAAACTCTGCGTAGGGCCTAGGTCCCATTGGGTCTTAGAGCATTTTCAATAGTGTAACGTTACCTTTTCTTTAGTCACACCATATATGATTTTTGTTAACGTGGAAAAAAGAGGGTGAAGAGAGAAAAAGATATCTTCCCTTAAAGAGAAGGCTTATGCCTTGATACTACAAACATAAACATTAAATACAGGAAAAGACAACCTTCACTACCATTGTATGTATTATTAATAGTTCTAGATGATATGGATAGACATAATAGAAAAATTGTAAAAATAAATAACTTGTACCTTAAGTTAGCTATATATGGTTAGTGATTGGTTGTGATCCTATTCCAGCTTCCATATATACTGTGACTAGTTAGATTGATCTTGTACTCGTCTCTTGCCTCGTGTGATATAAAGGAACAGAGAGCCGGCCCTTGAGAGCTGCACAATTTCTCAAACATTGAACCTCTCATTGTATTTTTGACAATACTGTTTTCTCTGCTACTGAAGATACCCATATATAGGTCTGTCCACCTCCTCGTTGTCTCACACTCTAGCTGTGTCGGCACTACCGTAATCTCACCATGTTGTCGGGAGTTACCTCCTAATATCTGCACACTATCGGCCCAACAAAAACTATGGCTGGGTGCGTGGGGAGGTGGGGGATGATCCGAAACCTAAATAGAGTCTATTGTAATCTGGGTTCTCACCAATTCAATGGTGAAAAGTTTATCCAGTACTTACTGATTGTACAGTCGACTAGTGTCAAGTCTTGTAGAACTAGAATTTCTATAGAGTCGAACCTCGAGGACAAGGCTGTAGTAGAGAAGTATGTAGCTTGATTCTTGACAAGGAGCATTAGCAGTTGATCCTTCATGATTGCTAAGATATGCTTTGTGTGTGAAAATAGACGAGGATTAGGAAGAGCAGCACAAGAAGTAGATGCTGTGGGCAGTTGATTGGTTCGCTAAGTTATACTTCTTATCGGCAAAAATGATAAATATGTATCTTGCATCATTAGTTGGAACTCTCCGGTAGTACATATACCCCGATGATGCGCATGGGATGTGATGCCATCTAGCTAGGAGAATATGTATTTTCCAGGTTCGCTGTGCATAACTAGTTGTATCTAAAGCTAGTTCTTACCTCAAGGTGGAGTTTGAGAAGAAAACTTTAGACTTAGTACTCTTGCAGTTAGAGAATCTTTCTAAATAATTCTAATACATCAGTCTACTTATAGCAAGAATTATTGAGAGGTTTAATATGGATAAATTAATCAAGCCTTCTCAGAAGGTCCATTGATGTGGACAAAGGCCCATTGGAACCCATGATGGATACTAGGAGATACTAGGAGCTGAGGTACGTAGTTAAGTGCCCTCAGAGCCCTTAAGAGCCAGGGGCAGAGCTAGAGAAAATTTTAACCTGATGCACAATAGCAAGCTAACTGCACAAATGGGCCGAATTGTAGGGTGGAGTTTTGAGCCTAATGTACTTTTTGTAGGCATGCACATGGTAGTTTTAGGGCCCAATTATTTATATATCAAAATTTGAACCAAGGTGCTTGTGCACCAAATAGAGCTTGCTTGACTCCGCCCCTACTTAGAGCAAAGCGCATAGCACTCATGTACCTTGTAAATTGCATTAGCCTTGATATTGCATTCGTGGTAAACTTGGTAGTTGGATCTAGTGCAACTCTAGCTAGAAGACATTAGACTTGCATTACATCTATAATCAGATACAACTAAGGTCCACATGATCTTGGCTTGTTCTGCTGAAAGGACTAACACTACCAAAAACTACAATTTTAGTGTGGGCCCAAAACAGACATCAAAATAGCTTATACCCTTAGGGATAATATCCCTGTTGGAGAAAGGTCAGGCAAAAGCCGTCAGGTCTACCATGACAGGGAAAAGGAGTTTTCCGGAGAGTTCCCCGTTAGGGATATTATCTCTGATAGCGTGTTCTAACTTTGACCATGTGGCGTACCCGGTTTTGAGGCCGGATAAACCCATTGTGTTTTCCTGTACTGGTCCCGTGATCAGTAGCCAGTACACACAAACAACTTGGTAGCATTGTCATACATCAACGATTTATTACATGAATAGGCCATTATGGTCCTTTTTACACAACACAGCCGGAAGGCTGAAATTAAACAGCAGCGGAAGATAATAAAACGTAGATAGACCCATCAATGTGCCAACCCGACAGGCAACTGACTGGGAGAATGCCCTAGCCCTCGTAATCACTGTCGTCGTCGTCGGAGAAGATCTCTTCTTTTTCTAGCCAAATCAACAAGCCAGGTGAGTACATGGAATGTACTCGCAAGCAATTATCCCGGGGGAAATGTATACGGAAGTATTTCATGCAAAGTAGGGTTCAAGGAAGTAGCTCTATACTAGGTTGGATGTTGTGCGAAAAAGTAAGTTTTCAATGTAAATATGAATATTAGATTCAAAAGCATTGTTGAAAAATTTCACGGTATTGTAAAGATAGCAATCCATCTCAAAGCATAGAGTGGTCACCGCTACTCAACTATCTTCCTAGTGCCGTTAGCTCCACCTATCGACGGGGCTCCGTCTATCCTTGGATAGCTCCATCCGCCAATCGATAGCTCCATCTAACCGGCGTCTAGGTTCTACAGTATCAGCTCGTATGGTCCTTCACCGTTCGACTAATACGGCTGGGAGCCTTTCACCTGCAATTCCTAGCCACCGCAGCGTGGCCTTAATTGCAGATTGTGGACACTTCATGCCCACGTCCTTAATCCCATTGCCCAATCTTTCTCAATCAAAACTTAGCCTAACCAGGATGTGGCCTTTCCAGTTCATGTCCATAACCGACGACGCGGCTATTCGAATAGTTTTTAACACTCTGCAGAGGTTGTACGGCTTTACCCACAAGATGTAAGTCACCCTTGTTGCCAGGGCCCGGTGAGCACATTTCACGAGATGTGCCGGCAGGGTTATTACAACAAGGTTTTCACCCGCTTCCATGTCAAAGCTGAACCCGCTAGATAAGATCTACCCAACTCCGTTTGTGCCCAGGCAGCCTGACACCACAACCCGGAGCGGACTCATCTCTGTGTCGGAGCTCTACCCACATTCTGTATAGAGACCCTCTAGAGATATAAATCTAACTAGCACATCCCCATACTTCCCACAGGTCCAAACTCTAACATTTGCCGGGCTAATACACCAGGACCTTCCCATAAAGGTCATGTGGACGTACGGTATGGAACCGGTTTAGCGGCACTTAGGTTCGGTCCTTAAGTGATTCGAGCAAGACTCCATATCATCACACAGCATCCATGTAGCTTCCGGCTACTCCAACATCACCCATAACACCCTTACATTTCTCGCTCAAATCAAAAGCCATCTCCATTTTCCACTTAGGGTTTCTAAAACAATTTTTATTCCCAAATCCCGAAGGGTGGTGCATAGCAGCTGTTTGAAAATGGTTTTTAATTCTAAGCTGGGCTAAGCAAGGCTAACGCCTATAACCCTAATTATTTTGTCGTTAACCTAATGGTCGACAGTTAGTACTAGGGTTACAAGGATAGGGTTTACGAACCTAGGCTACTGCAGCTACGGGGTATATCTATTCTACATAAAATATCAGTGATAACACATAGCATGCACTTTCGTAAACAATATAAATACACTTTGCAATTATAGGATTCAACATGGTCAAAGGGAAATTGCTTGCCTGGCAGTTCTTGCTCCTGTTCCTGCTATGGGGGTGACTTCGGCTCTTCCTCGCGCACGTACCTCACGCCGTCAACTATACGTCGGGAAAAATTGGCGAATAAGAAGCAAGCAAAGGGAACAACTCCAACGAAAACAAATAGCATGCATGTATGCCACATAAAATGACGAGTTCTTTTGGACCGGGGAAAAAATATCTATGTTATTTTAGATAGGTAGCTCAAACATTTTTCCTATTGACTCAACTAAAGTTACGAATATAATTAATATTCCGGATGGTGGAGGTTTAATTTTTTTTTGGGGTTGCCTAAAGGGGTATTCACATGGTATAAGTTGGACAAAAGAATATGCATGAAGTTAATTCTTAACGAACACGCTTCAAATAGTTTCAAACTTTAAATTTTGTTTGAAACAAAAGTTTGTACTTCCCCTAAATTCTCTGGAGCCAGTGAATTTCTTTGCAAAAACCGGCCGAAATCCTGATGGATTAGCTGTACTAGGGCTCGCGGTCCTGACTTAATCAAAACCGAAGCAGCTCGGCTGAATGCGCCTACCGACAGCCTACGAGCGTCTTCAATGCGCTAATGACGGAGATGAGCTAACGCACTTCTAATGGCTGGATGCGGGAACTCGGTTCAGACAGCTTTAACGCGCTTTAAATGGGAAAAGACGGCAACCTGCGGGGGCGTGTTTGCTCACCGGTCAGTGGGCCTCTCTCGTGGCCTGGTCCACCTGTCAGCGGGGGTCCTTCCTCACCTTGCTTGGCTTGGTCCCGGTCTGGATAGGATTAGACGGTCCGTCCGAATAGCGGTGGGGCGGTCGGTGTCGAAGCTCCTCTGATGAGAGGGTCCCGGCGGTGGTACTCGGCGGCGGCGCACTGGAACTCGGTGGGGGCCGGCGTAGCTCACTGCCTGGCCGTCGGCTACCACCTGGCGGCATGGTCGGAACCCCCTTAACTGCTCCGGACGAGACAGGGTGGCGGCGGCACTTCGGGCAGTGACTATCGGCGGCGAGGAGGGGAGGAATCGGCTCAGGTAAGGGTAGGGGTCATGCTGGCGCCGGGTAACTGGGTTCCTAAAGCTCGGCTTGCCAGATTTTGGTCCTGGGCAGAGGCAACGGAAAGGTCCAGTGGCGGAGGCGGCGAACTCAGGTAAGGCGGGAGAGGCTTAGGCAGTTGTAGGGGAAACTCGAGCTAAGTAAAGGGAGCTGGCAATGACTTGGGATGAATGGCACGCTCGGCAGCCCTTTTATAGGCCAGCGAGCTCGCAGCTGACGGTACTGCGGCTGCTCGTCCTTAACTCCGGTGACGGGACATGACCGGGACAAAATAGGATGGCGCGAAGCTCGAGCGAGGTCTGGAGAGATGTCGTGGTAGTAGGTGGTTGGCTGGACGGTGCCAGACTCGCCGGACGACGCGTCGTTGCCGGCGTTCGGCGCGGATGCCACTGTGGAGAGCTGGTGCTCGGGGATGGGACGGCTTGGGGAGGAAATCGAAGGCGAGACTGAGCTGGGCATGGTGAGAATGGGTGCGCAAAGCAAAGCGGCGAGCTGGACGACGAGGTTCCCGGCGAGCGGCGCGGCCGTGCCACTGTTGGCATGTCAACGCCAGCCAGAGCGCGAGCTGGAGCGGCATCGCATGTCCTGGGGCAACCTATCGACATTCTCCACACAGCACCATGTCCTGGAGCTCCTGGGGGATGTGTCCAAGAGCCCTGCCAAGTTTGGCACCGATTGGTCCTTTGTGCAGGGTTTGCCATGCATGCCATGATGCGTTGAGTCTTGGTTATTCAACTGTTGGTGAATAGACATGAGATGCCAGGGTAATTTCAGAGAGTGTGCAGGTTGAGACAACTGAGGAGAGGCTGCATGAGGTTTCTGGTAGCTTTTGGTCAGGGCTTGCTCTTGACTTTATGCGGGGGAAGGTTTTGGGCAGAGGTGTTCGATACGGTTCATCCTAGATTTTTGAACGCAGCTTACCCATGTTTTTGTAGATTTGGGTTCCTGGGAGATTGGGGATCATCGTGTGATTTTATCAGAATTTTCAGAGACTTAGTACTAGGGGTTGCAGTACAACGCTCCTTTTAATCCTAAAGTTTATTAATTTGGTTTACTGGTATTTTTGTACTAGACTTTTTTATTTTATGTTATAATTGAGTTAGTGTTATTGTTAGGGTGTCCCATAAATTAGTTCAAAATTTTTGGAGAGATCGGGGAGTGTTTTGTTTTACGATTAGGGTCTTTTTTGGGGGAACTTAGGATTAAACACCGGGGAAATGATCAGGAACTAGGGTTAGGGTTTCTGAACGCGGCAGGGTGATGTGAGGGCATGGAAACTTTCGGAGGTCCTTTTCCTCGAGTTAGAGTTGGTCGGTTATAGGTTGCCGTAGGTGCACTGACGTAAACGGCATATACGCGGCACTAGGGTTTGGATCGGGGTAGTGCGTATGTGACGGGGTCGCGCGTGTTGACTCCATGTCTGGCTAATGAGGTCACGCCACATGCGATGATATGCTGGTAATATAGGTTTTGAAAATTGGGATGTGACAGACCGTCGGAGAAATAAATTGTCTGTTAGATTTGAGTCTCAAGGGAAATTGAATCATAGTATAGGTGCACCATCAGGGAAGTAGATGTCCCGATGGTCGCAACCTACAGAAAATAGTTCAATACCCTCAGAATAATGTACCTATTCCTGTCGAACCTTGGCCATCAAGGAAATACAAAGTTGATATTTCAGATTTCTATACTCATCCCCTGTCGGGACTGACCACTGTTAGGAAATTTCATGCAACCATATATATAAAAGAAACCATTTTGTACATATACATTCACAAGTTCAAAACATGGCACACATCCATAAGAGCACGCATTCACAGGTTCAAAGCATGGCACCATTGCCATATATATGCATGATCTAGCTACCAAAATCACCATCAGTTTACAATTTCAGTAGATAAAGACAATCCATAAACATCCCATGTTTCAGCCCCCTCCAACAACTCCATTAGATCATCGGCTATTGCACTATGGCCCCAAGATTCTTTCTAGGATGCTCAGGACCAGGGATAACAAGGCTAAGGAATATTAACTCTGATCTCAAGAGAATGCCAGATGGAAGTTTTAAAGGAGCTATGAATACTAGCCATCATGTGTAAGGAGCAGCGCCTAAGTTGTATGGTGTAAAACCATCTGTGGTTATGCCAAGTCGAACATTTCTAGGATCACTTCCGAAGTCTAGAAAGTCCTCATTGAAACCTTGCCAAGCTTCACCATCACATGGGTGCACCTTCTTGTTAGAGTTGGATGGGGAGTGCCACCGCATCAATTTTCCTCTCCTCATGTGCATATAACCTCTGTAGACAATCTTTAATGGGGAGATACTGCAACGCTTTGCGAGGGACTTTTTTCCCGCCTTCTTCATAGCGAGATATTTCACAATAGTCACAGTTCTCCTTATGCTTGTTATCTTTGTATTATAGCATGCAATTGTTTTTGCAAACATCAATCTTCACATATGGCAAATCAAGTCCCTCCAAGAGTTTCTTGGAATGATAGAAGTCATAGCCAATTTACACTCCGTAGGCATAAGTTTATGAATTATTTGTAAGACAACATCATAATGGGAAATTGACATGTTGTACTAGGCCTTCATTACTAGCAAACGAGCTTCAACAGAAAGACATGCATGTATTGTGCCCTCATGGACCATTTCATCAGCATTACTGACCATGTTAAAGAAAGCCTCGGCAGAAGAGGTTGGCTCTTCATCAATGGTGGAAGATGGTTACCACCAAGGTCAACTAACATATTATCCATCCGGTCAGCGTTATCATATCCCTCGTGATATACTGAAGGGGCAGATCCATCATGCCTAACAACAAGGCTCTCACTAGGTGCTGTCCATGCTTCATAGTTTTTCTTAAACCCATATTTCGACACATGCCTCATGGACACTTAATGGTACCATTTTCAGCTACAGCAGGCAAAGAGAAGGCAAGGTCTATGAAGTGCGTGGTTTGATCAAGCCATTCATTAGAAGGAGCTTTGCCATACTGTCAACCACTGTACATCCACGAGTGATCTGTCATTTGAAATGTTTTGTTTTTAAAAATTTCAATGTCATTTATTTGATTCAATCGTGTTAGCATAACCCACATGATCTATGATGAAAACCAGTAACAAATACAATTATATGCCAAGATATACTAAGCAGGCCACACACAATGACAAAACCAACATTGAATACACTTAAGAATAGGCACTAGGAAAACATAAATAGTATTGAAAAATGATAACTTCTTAGACAATACAGTACTAACATATCTAGATAATAACACCGCTCAAACTATCCAAATAATATCAACAATCAGCACAACACGGGAGATAGCATGTAAATAGATTGCTTATTGAGATAACTAGTTAAGAGGTAGAAGTTCAAATAGAGCTCACCAGAAGCTTGTTCAAGTTGTAATAGGTAAGTGGCATCAAGAGATTGGCATGAACATGGAATCATTACTCGTAAAGCTGCATCTGAAACGATCAAGCATCAAAGCTATGTGATTTTTCTCCCAGTAATAGAGGGAGGAAGAAAGGGGGAGAGAGACCTGCTAAGCATGGTCAGATGCGGGAGGCAGCGAGATGGAGGCTGCTTGGCAGAGTGGGAGGTGACGGGGAGGGCTAGCTAGGGTTGGAGACCAAGGCCAGCTGAGAGCAGGAGGTAGAGGGAGGTGGAGTCGGCAAGGAGGTGGCGCCGGGAGGTGGAGGCGGCGGGATGGACTACCGGGAGGTGGAGGCTGGCTGCGAGGTGGAGGCGGCAGGGGGATGCCCAGGCGGGAGGGAGATGGAGATGGCCAGGTGAGCACTGAAACATTTGGCGTGGCTACAAATTTCGCTTCCGTGTTTAAAATCTTGGGCACAAAATTACTCTGCTGCCTTCAACTATTTTTAGTCTGGGTTAGAATTGACAGAAATATAATATTATCCCTGTCGGTTAACTTCTAACCCATAAGGAAATTTATTTCTGTGACGGGGTAGGATGTACTGATACAGAAAATGGTTTCTCTGTGAATTTTTGTGTTGACCGTCACTAAAATATGTGTACCGTCACTAATATTCCTGTTTCTAGTAGAAGATCATTGTGTGAAATGCAAATACTAGATATCTTTCTGATCCTCGTAGATCAATATGAAAAATTGGATATGTATTTCTTTATGACATACATATCTTGGCGGTCATCCAAACAGAGCATTGCTACTAACCACTCTGAGATAATTACATTACAGAAAGCCTCATAATAGTCTATTTGGCTTAGACAGATGACTGGCCAATTCGAGAGGGACTATATCATCAATGTCTTGGTACCCCCACTATTATATATATCTGTGAAGAAGATAATGCTATATTTAAAAATAAAATAAAAGTAATACTACTTGTGTTGCACAAATGAAAATGAGCTACGTTATGAGTAATCTCATCATGCATCTTGCTCGTAAGTTCTTCTAATTCCATGAACTATAGTAGCACTGGAAAATGAACATCTTACTTAATTATCTAGTTTAGAAATGATCTTGTTGATTTATGTACCAAGTCTTTTCCTACCGATGGTTTCTAGAAGAGTTTTAAAGGGAGAGGTCTTTTACCGTACATCCAAACAATATATATTATCTCTATAAGATAGATATAAATCTATACTGCAGCCTCTTATAAGCAGTATAAATCATCTAACTTGAACATTATATAAATTAAGGGCATAATTGAAAACAATCAAATAAATCTGGCATAGCAAATTCGTAATATCGTACCAGATCCATTCCCCGTTCCCGCACCTCCACGTAACATCGTATTTCAGCAGCGGTGCTAGGGTTCCAGCCGGCCGCGGGAGATGCAGCGGCGACGCGGTGGCCGCGGGCGAGGGAGACGCAGCGGCATGGCGGCGGCCGCGAGTGAGGGCGACACAGCAGCCATTGCCACCTGCGCCTCCTCTCCGCGCTCCTCCCCGCCTCCCGCTTAGCCCCCACGCGCAATCGGCCTCCTCCGGCGCCTACCCCTTCATGTCCCTCAATGCTGCTGCTTGGATCCCCCACCTCTGTGGCACCCTTGGCCCGCAGCTCCGCTCCTTTGTTGTCCCGTCAGGCCTAGCCTCCGACGCGCACGTCTTCTACTCGCCTCATCTAGACGTACTGCTCCTGCGGCCATGTTGCCTACACACACATTGTGTTTGATGAAACAATCAACAGGACGTCTTGCCGGAACGTCATGATCTCAGGGTACGTGAACGTCAATTGATGGGTTCATGTTCATTTTGAGTTGTGATGCTTCATTAATTTGTTCAATCTTTTTGAGGGAAATAATTTGTTCAGTGTTAAGTAGTAGATATAGTTTCTAGGTTCAGAAATCCATTCTCAGTTGTTAATTTTGTAGCCCTGAAAATGGAGTTGGGTTCTGTCTTTTCTTGCTGCACATGAGCTGGATCTGCATCAGTTGCTTGCTGTTTGTTGGCAAACTATAGTTTTAGTTCCTCTAATTTACTGAGAGAATTGGGCCCTGTTTGTTCTTGTTGGTTCCTGTTAAGGCTTCATTTCTTTTCAAGTTAATGGTTGGGGAAATGGCATTAAACTCCTGTGATCTACATCTGCAGGTTTGAAATACAAGGAGACTGCAGAGGGGTGAAGAAGCTCACTGTCCGTATCCATCTTGAGGGAACCGGAGAAAGCAAAAGTCAGTGGACAGGTAGCTTTTTAGATCTGACCCACTTCTTGTCACTTCTGTTAAGTTTATAAACCATATTCTCAGTGGTTGAATGAGCCAAGAAAAGCTGTAGACTAAAGCATCTTGTAATATTAAGTTGACTTGTAATGATGTTTGAAATCCAATAAGCACAATATACCAGCTACCTCTAATACACTAAAGTCAGGATGGTTGAATATTGTTTGGGTGATGACGCAAAACTAGCTAAGCATATTGTTTGGGCTTTTGACTGCTTGAAGTCTGAGTGTTTCATGGGGCACTTCAGAGAGTTTTGATCGAGATTTCCATTAGTTTTATTACGAGAGTTGGCCAAATTATTTCTGAATAAAAGCCTGCAAGACCCATCTTTCTGCCCTTTGGCCTTAACAAAAACTGTTACTGTTTCTGTAACGAAAAATCTCTTGTGTTTGTAGGGCTGCTGTTTCTGAATCTGTGGGAACCTTCTCAACAAATATATTGACGATATTTTACCTTACTGTACAACTACTTCAGACGATGAATTACTCGAATCTTTGGATTTGGTGGCCAATGTTCTCAAGGGCAACGAAGAGCAACTTCTACAATTGAAGAACCAACTCGACTCCCTATCTTCGCATCTTATTTATTCAGAGAAGGAATGCTTACCTGCAGAGGACAATTCAAGAAGAGCAATGTAGACATAGGAAATTGGCAACACTTTCCCGATTCATGCTAGCCATGTTCATTGCTAGAATATTAATCCCCACTATCTAGATTAATAACAGTTAGTCCATTTCAATTTTTGGTGGATTTGTGAACTATATACTTTCTTTGCAGTTCAGTGTAAGAACAGTTCGGTCCAAGAATTTTCTTTGCTAATTTTGTTTAGCAGCATTGGACCATCTATAAACACAAATTGAATCTGAAACATTGTCTAACACATACATCTTAAATGTGATTCAATATCTTGTTCACCACATCCTCTGAATCAAGTTTGTCCTAGTATTAAGGGTGAAGTGGTCAACTGAAGCCACTTATTTATGTATTGGTTGATCAGCTTGCCGATTGAAAATGAAGGATGGTAGCTTTGTTCTTTTATCTGTACGATCAATTCCACACGGTTGGCATATATTTGTACCTCATGAGGCACTGGAAAGAAGAAGCAACCATTTATACTTCCTGACGAGGATGTGCCTGTCGACAGCACAAATCAATTGATTGCTGATCATGTTCACTTAAAAGATGAGCAGAATAAGGATTCGGCCCTGACACATTTTTCTGACATAAGCCAGCTAAGTTTATAAAAGAATACTCTTAAGTGTAAGCATGGTCTAGATGACATAGCTGACCTTGCAATAGTACAAGGCGCCATTGAACATTTAGAGTTCCTTTGGTTCAGCCTTCCAGCAAATTGATATATAACATTCACAATTTTTGAGTTACACATTGACTACCGAACACCGTGAATCAGGAAAAAAAACTATAAGAAGAGCTTCAGACATTTGTATTCCTTGACAGCCTGCCTTTGTGTCCAATGAAGCCATCAGACGGTATACTCCATTGAAAGATAGGCAGATGGATCAAACAAATTTTCCCTCTTGTCCATTGCAGCTTCAAATTGCATTGATCCAGCAGGTCTGAGTGCAAGTCCTTGCATAGTACCTTCCGATGCTTCAGAAAAGCAATCATCTGTACAGATTCCTCTCATCACAGGCCACGTTTTCCCATGAAAATGCATATCATCACCCAAACTGTTCAGATTCTATCTTTTGTTCAGAAGAAATCACTGAGCCAAAGAGCACCCAAGTTATCTAAAAAGAAATTTCTTTTTAAATGTGTATATATTGTCTCTGAAGTCCCAACTTACTTTATCATCACAGATGGCACAACGTCTCAAACTATTTTCTAGTAATTGCACTGACTCTCTTCACGCCATACATAATTAACAGCTAAAGGGTCAGTTCACTGTGGCCGCAAGTAAAGCTATAAAGGGAATCCCAACCTGCTTCAGGAAGTAGATCTTTTGCTCTGTTTGCGTGATCTCAGTCTTCTCCTGTAGCTAGTGCTCAAGCTTTGACGAAACAGTCCCCAAGTGACCAGTCACCGCTATATCCACGTCGCAGATGTAATTCTTTGTACTCTCCAAGATTCTTCACATGAGCAAGAAATCAATGACGCAGCCATCAATTCCACGAGAAAGAAAGAATAAGAAAATGTGTTAGAGTGAGATAAGCTGGGGTGGGATAATCAAAGGTTTGCGCTTCTCGGTGTTGAGGAATGCCTTCTTGCAGCGGTCCCCCGCCTGGTGCAGTAGGGACTGCGTATCCTTGAGCTCCTGCAACTCAGACATGCCAAAACAGGTAAGGTTAGAGGCACGCACAAGACACAAATGGGGGGCACAACTGAAGGACCACAAAACTCTGAGCGCGCCGTCGAAGCGCTGGGCGCCGCCTGTGAAGCCGAGACGCAATGACGACCTGTCGAACAGTGTCGCGGGGCTTGCCGGTGTGCAGCAACAAGCTGCCCTGTGCTGCACCTTGGCAAAGACGGAGAAGACGGTGATGTTGCGAGTGCAGTGGGAGAACTAGCTCTGGCGGCGGGGACTCATGTGTGAGGAGAAGATCGAAGGAAGGTGCGATGAAGCTGGAACGTCGCGTGCCCAACCAGAGAGGCGGCCTACCAGCGGCGGCGAGGCAGGACATGAGGGGCCACGGGGACTCGCGTGCGAGGAGATCGATCGGGACAATGCTGACCATGACCGGACTAAACTACCCTTATGGTTAAAAACACCCTCAAACACCAAATGTCGAAATTACTTCTGCTAATCAACGGTGGATTTTGAGTCAATACTGCTCCTCTAAGTAGCAGTAGGATGTATCGTAAAAAACCTCAACCAGATACATTTATGATAGACTGTCTCTCTTCTTCGTAAAAGTTTGAAGACATGAATCATGCCGGTGTAGAAGTTCATGTTTAATTCAAGGAAGATAATTGAGAAATTGACGAGGTGCGCGCGTATCAGCGCTCATATATCGCATCGATTTAATCCCAAATGGCCGCATAACTCTCCATACACCACAAGTAAATCAGGAAACCAATGCATGCTGGCCGTGTGACCTTCCGGCTAGCGCTATATATACCCGTTCAATGTCCATCACCAGTACACGAGGAAAACTAGAAACACATAGCAGTGAAATGAATAACATGGCTAGCTAAGGCTGCACCTCTCCTGTTCCTCCCCGCTGCCCTTTTTTGCCATCTTCATACAGGTTCGTCTTCTATAATTAATCAGATCTATATGCATGATCGATACAATTCAATGTTTGCACATTCATGTTCTTTGGAATTTGCATGCAACTGACATTGATATATACATACATGCAAGCGACGCCCAAACACCACCTTGCTGCAAGTCCGACATAACCTTCGAAGTCGTTGCAACGGGGAACGTCGTCGGGGGCCAGCCGGAGTACGAGATGGGGATCGAGACTCCGTGCCCGTCCCCGATGAAGCGGGTGCGCGTCTGGTGCGGCGGCCTCGAGAGCAGCGCTGCGCTGCTGGACGCGAGCAAGGTGGAGGTGGATGAAGGGATGTGCAGTCCATCACCAAGGGGCTCGCCGCTCTTCTTCAAGTACTCGTTGGAGGTGCCGACTTCCGCGTGTTTAAGACCAATGCCGCGTGCTAGTTAAGCGCCGACTGGGGCAAGTAGCGTGCGCGTGCAGGAAATAAGTAGTAACAGGTTGTTTTTCTTAAGTGTTTCTGTACGTATCCCGTGTACATATGTGCCAATGAAAATGGGAATTCGGGTCCGCGCTGATAATAAACCTTACTTATCATCGTCGTGTATCGACATCATTCACTCTCGGTTGTGCAACCATAGTTACCATTTTCTTTCTTTTGAAGGGAAACTATTAGCAAGGAACCAAGAATAATGTGGTGGTGTTGCAGTTGGCTGGCGCTGGGGTCTCATATCTAAAATCGAGTGATCCATGAGGTCGAGACTTCGATTCTCTGCCACCCTAAAATTTGTTTGAAAATGATGTGGTTTGTGCTTAAAGTGATTGGTCGGGTCTATCACAACTGTCCGATCATCTAGAAGACATCGTTGCACTAATTTCTGAGCTTTTTTCTTTTGGGTGTGGGTGTGACTTATTTCACTGCTTAAATCAGAACTTTTTTTTGAAGGGAAACATATTCATGGTGGGTCGAACAAAGCAAAGGAAGGTGAATTTTTTTGCAGAAAATAAACTTGCGGGTGTTCAATGGCATTTCTAGGGACATCCGGCCGTGATATTTTGCATACTTGTATCAGGAGATTGAAATTTGGAAGCAAACAAGGGTGAATGGCCCAGGGGTTGCTATTGCCTTCGTCCTTTCCACATTGTGGCTTCGGCTGTTTGAGTTGCATTTTATAGAATTGAGAGTTCGAGACTTTGATTTTCTACGATTTTTGTGGTGCCTTTTCATTTCCCCTCTTTGAAGGCAATAACACGGAGTTTTTCCGTGTACTTTTTCCTTTTTTTTGAAAAGGAGAGATGGGCTGCGGCTTGGGAATAGGGCAAACTGGCTTACAAGCAGGCAAAAAGATGCACTGGGCTCTGTCTAAGAGAATGTTAGGAGGGGAGTTTGTGTTCAAAATCGTTAGGAGGGGAGGTTTTTAATTTTTTTTTACAAAGCAAATGATGTTACTCAGCATAAAACAAATATATATTTTATCTGATTTTTATTAAAATTAATTTAGAGGCTTTTGAATTAATTTGTTAATTATAAAGGAGATATGCATTTCAGATTTTATCCCGTTGGATTTTCCCTCCAGAAATATTTTGAGTGGATTTGTCATGTCCAATTTAAAATTTTGGAATTTCCTGAGAATTTTTGGGGTTGATTTGTTCTTATTTAAACTATAATCAATTTCCTGTGTTTTTAGAAATTCAGAAAGTATTTGGGCCGAAAGCCCAGACTTCAGCCCCTCTACCTCCCCTGCCACGTAGCCCACTCAGCCCACCAACTCTTTTCCAGCCCTGCTTGCCCCTTTCCCTTTTATATCTTCTCTGCACCAAAGGAGTATTCTTGCGAACTTGCCTCCACTTAAAAGCCCCCAAACCAATATCTTCTAATCTCGACATTCAATCTCCATCTGATGCTCTGTGTACTGCCACATTACCCCACACACTCTCCTATCTCTTCTCTTATCTTTTGTTTCTCTCCCTCTCTCTGCTCGTGGGCCCCGCCTATCATCCCTCTCTCCCATCTCCAGCTGCTTTCCAAATCGCATCACTGCCGTAAATCCAGCTAGATTTCAAAATCCACACACCCCTGAGTCACCCAGCATCTAGGTTCAACATATCCCACCCGAGGAAGCTTCTGTGCCCCTCTTTCTTTCCTTGCACCGTTCTTCTTTCCTTCCCAGGCCGAAATCCCGAAATTTGCACCACTGATGGCTCCACCGTGCTCCCCATGGAAGCATCCTCTCCTACTCCCCTTGGCCCCATAAAAGGTTCTTTGAGACCTCCCTTCACCTCCGCATCTCCAATACACCTCTTGACGTCCTCTCTCGAACCCTAGAGCTCGGATTCGAGCCTCGACATCAAGAGCTCGGGTGAGAAATTGCTGCTGGAGAACAAGCAGCCATCGACGACTGAGGCCACTTCCGACCTTAGGAGGCCCTTGCGAAGCCCCTAAACTAATCCATCATCCTTAGTTGCCATCGGAACATCATGCCACCACCTTCCAATCTATCTGTCACCCAGACCTCATTTCTGACCATCTCAACGTCTTCTGGTGAGCTGCGACCCTCCACACGACTACCCTTGCTCCCCTATCTATATTGCACCACACGCTAGCCACCACCACTCAACGTAGTGCCGGCAACCATCGGCACCCGAGCATGGCTGCCACATGGCCCTTTCTAGCGAGCCACCACAATACTATGTCACCCTCGTTGGCCAAAGACTAGTCAACATGCACCATGTCAGTGCCACCTCCATTGTGCTTCGCCGTTGCTGCACGCGTGCCGTTGCAACAAAAAATCATGACAATGCTGTTGTGGCAAGCCAAACCTCCTGTTGCATCTCTATTGTAGCAATAGAAAGCACCATAAACTTTGCCGTGGGAGAACCATGTCAGCCACACCACCTTGCAGCAACATTGGTGCAGTAGAAAAAATGATTGAATTTGATACCACGATGAGAAATGTGGCAAGCCATCATCCCTTTCAAAAAAAAATCCAATTGGAGTGACGAGAAAGGCGCCCATGGAGTTGGAGCTAGAGGTGCCTAAAGACCCGCTCAAGGAACTGACGTAGTAGAAGTTCACCCACAATTTCATTTCTACTAAGGACTTCCTTGTGTCTACCCCAATGGAGGCCTCATTATGGTGGATACCTCGAGGAGTAGTAAACCTTTAGTACCCCTAGATGTTAGAGGCCTTGTACTAATAATGAACAATAGTTATTTGTGTGATGAACTATGTTGGTATTGGCTTCACCAGCTTGATATGGGGATATGTTATCCTTTGCTTCCCTTTTATCACTAATGCATCTTAATTGGTTCTTGTTTGCAAATTTCCTTTGTGTGTTGTGTTAAGGTTCAGTTTTTTCCCTCTCGTCTACCCTAAACTAGAGCTACCAACAAGATGGATGCACCTCGTGGAGCATGGTGGAGCCCGTGGGGGTCGAGGCCGAGTCTATGGCCATGGAGGTTATAGAGGCTGTGGCCATGGAAGAGTCTAGCTAGTTGAAGAGGCAATCTTTCCGGAGCCCCTGTTTCTGGAAGAGGAACCCGAGCCACAACCCCAAGAAGAGAAGAACAAGTGCCAGAAGAGGAACTGGCACACAAGGAAGAACTGTTTGTGCCACCGCCACCATCACCACCCAACTAGGAGCAGCTGATGTTCGTGCATACTCAGATTCTACAATAGATGACCGCTAACATTTCCAACTAGAACCAAGGCTTCCAACAACATCATCAGCCACAATCCGGTCTAGCAGAGTTCATGAGGACAACCCACTTTTGAAGACGACTGGTTGAAGGTTGTTGAGTGCAAGCTAAACCTGGCCAACAACAATGGGCCAGAGCGCATCAAGATCATGGCGCATCAATTCAAGGGTGTGGCTTCGGACTGGTGGGAAAACTTCTATGCCGCCCACACCAACCCTCAGGGCATCTTGTGAAATGAGTTTGTCGAAGTTTTTTGCATCGCACACATCCTTTCCGACATGATGGAAATGATGAGGAAAGAGTTGCTGGAGCTGAAGCAAAGAAAGCTTTTTGTACTAGATTATGTGAGCTTCTTCACTTAGCTAGCTCGGTATGGAAAAGCAGATGTCAGCCATGAAGCTGGCCAAACTTCAAGGTTTCTGAATGGGTTAAACCCCAGACTAAAGGATAGGCTAGTCGTCTATGACTTTCCTACCTCTCAACACCTAGTGAACATAACCATCATCCAGGAGAACACACGAAAGGAGCTCGAGGAGCACCTAAAGTGCAAGGAACTAGAAGAAGGCCACTATGGAGCAGGTAGCTCCCCTTAGAAGAACAATCAACACTCGGGTTACAAAGGACCGAGCTTGAAACCACCAAGGCTGAACAACCCTTTTCTTCGCACCTCATATTAGACCCCCAGAGTAGAAGTAGGAGGCTAACATGTGAACACCACATGGAAAACATATTTCAACTATGGAGAAGAAGGTCACTTTTCTAATACTTGCCCTAGCAAGAAGAACACTAGATCCACATTGGTTAAGTTCAACTTGGGATCCAGACCCCACACGCTGGACAAGGACAGGGAATACTCTAGACCCCGGTGAGTACACGTCATGCACTGGGGCCAGTTGGCCATGGTAGGGTCAACCACATCATTGTGTAGCAAGCTCAAGAGGCTCCGGATGTTGGATTGGGTATCTTTTGGATCAACCCATGCTATGGTATAGTTCACGTTGATTCTGGAGCTTCCCATTCGTTCATTGCAAAATCCTTTTTTGAAAAACACCTTTTTCAAACTAGAACTTTGAATCTGCCAATGGTTCTGCAATCACCTGGGGGTATGTTAAGGGCTAGTTTAAGATGTCCTAAAGTGATCATAATGATCGAAGGAGTAGAGTTTCTAACAAATCTCATTCTATTAGACTCTCAATATTTGGATGACATTCTGGGAATGAACTGGTTAGGTAGACATCATGGTAAGATAGATTGTGCCAATAGATCCATAGCCTTAACAAATTTTGAAGGAATCACCATGGTGTACAAGACAAAGAATGCACCTCACTATGAGAAGTGTTCCATGTTGAATAGCCTGAAAGAGTTGGCGGTTGAATATGTTTGAATAGTAAATGAATACTCGGATGTTTCCCTAGAAGATCTACCAAGTCCACCGCCAGATTGTGAAATAGAGTTTACTATCAATTAAATCCATGCACTACCCCGATCGCAAAGAGGCCATATTGGATGCCGGTGAGCTAATTGAGATCAAGAAGCAAATTCAGGAGCTAGAAGAAAAAGTTATATCAAACCAAGTACCTCATCTTGGGTAGCACCCATTCTGTTTGTGAAGAAGAAAGATGGTAGCATGCCCATGTGCATGGACCATCATGCTCTAAATGAAGTGGTGATCAAGAACAAGTACTCTTTGCAAAGGATTAATGATCTATTTGATTAGTTGAAGGGAGCACCTATGTTTTAAAAGATAGATCTCAGGTCAAGATATCACCAACTGAAGATTCGACTAAAAGATTTGCCTGATATGGCTTTTATGACTCTATATGGGTTATACTAGTTCTTATTGATGTATTGGACTCATGAATGCACCAGCATATTTCATGAATCTAATGAACAAAGTGTTCATGGACTAATAGGATAAGTTTGTTCTATTGTTTGTCGATGATGTGTTGATTTACTCTCATAGCGAAGAACATGAGAAGCATCTGCAAATCATCTTGGAAAGGCTTAGAGTGCATCAACTCTACGGCAAGCAGTAACTGTGAGTTTTAGCTAAAACAATTGGATTTCCTAGGACATGTAATTGGTCGGGGCGTAGTCGATGCAGGAGCCCAGCGCGTTGCCGTGGATCTGGGAGCAGAGAGAGGGGATCGGGAGTGGAGAGCGGCAGAGAGAGAGAGAGGGGATCAGGAGTGGAGAATGGCAGATTAGGGTTTCGGTTTTTATAAGCTCAGTTCGGTTTGGGCTTTGGGCTGTAGATTGGGCCGGTAGGAACCACTGACGGGCAAAATTGCAAACCCGTCATTGGTGTGCAGAAAACCACTGATGGGTACGATTTAGGCCTGTCAGTGGAGCAAGCTTGTCAGTGGTATTAGGTCACCAGTGACGGGCCATATTTTGGACCCGTCAGTGGTAATTTTTCCTCTAACAATGAGCTACCGGTTGATAACTCCACTGACGGGCCAAATTGTCGCCTATCACTGGTGTTAGTAACAGTGACGTGCGCCCACTCGCCCGTCACTAGTGACCGATCAGCAAAGGGGTTTTCTGTAGTAGTGATATCAGTTGAAGTAGTCATGGATCTAGCGAAAGTGGAACTGTTGCTTAGTTGGAAGCAACTAAAGAAGGTGCCAAAAGTTCATAGTTTCCTTGGGCCAGCAGGATATTACCGTCCGTTTATAGAGGATTTCTCCAAGATTGCAAGATCGATGACTCAGTTAATCAAGAAAGAGAACAAGTTCATGTGGACAGATGCATGTGAAACAAGCTTCCAAGTGCTCAAGAAGAGGCTGACATCTACACCGGTGCTGATATTGCCGGATATCAAGAAGGATTTTGAAGTTTATTCAGATGCTTCCACACAAGCTTTGTGTTGTGTGCTCATGCAGCGCAAAGCAAGGTTGTGGTCTATCCTGAGAGTCTGAAGTTAACTTCCAAACCCCACAGTGTACATCCTCGCTATTCCAGGATCAAGCTAATGGACACAAGGGACATATTTACCATTGCACGACATCATAGTTATTACAAAAGTTTGAATAAGACTATGCCACATTGCTTACATAGTACCATGTCTTATGACATTTATTACAATCAAAAGGTAGTGGAAATAAAAGCGAAGCGTCTCCATCCATGCCACAGGGCAGTCGACGGAGTACATGACCTACTCCTTGGGATCATCGTAGTAGTAGTCCTTATCTGCATGTCCATCCCATATGTCGTATGGTGACATCGACACCAAGTGCTGACTTCACCATGCCAGTGCCCATATGGCATGTGGTTGTACTATTTTCACAATCCTCAGATTCAAGACTGCATCCTTATTCGATGTGAATGACCAAATGCTGCTTCAAACATGTTTTAGCTATCACTTGAACCCTTAAGATGGTAAGTTTTACCCAAAGTAGAATAGAAGGATAGAGAGAGAGAAAGCAAAGGACATCTAGCCCAGCTCAATGAGCACACCAATAAGTATCAAATATCAATTGTCATTGATCCCAAGATCATTCCTCCAAGGAGGCAATTCAAAAGCATCATAGGGATATGTTAAACATGGCTAAGCAACTTTATTACTCTATCCAAAAATATTAATATTCTACTTGGGGTATCAAGTAAAAGGGTGACAAGCGAGTAAAGGTTATGGCTATCAATTGACACAGTAGATGTGGGAATAAAACAACATGCATATTTATAAACAATAAAGTAATAGTGAATTTGAGGATTATGGGATCAATATGATCAAATAGAGGGGGTATGCCTTCGAAGTAGTTTCCTTCTTCCACTTCTAAAACTTGAGTCGGAACTTACATCTTCACTTTGTATCACGGTAACGTAATGAGGCAAAACAAATAAATATAAACTACAAATATAAATCCAAATGGAAATTCAAATATTCATCAGTATTAATATTTCCATAGTTTGATGTAGTGGACATGATTCTAAGATCACAAGTGAAGGAATGGGTTAAATTGGATAAAGTACATTAGAAAATAAATTTAAATCCAGAATTTGAATTTAAAATCAAATAAAAAATGTTTACAATTTTCAAGAACTTGGATCTACAAGATAGTATGAAGTCTTATAAACTTTTTGGAAAAAGGATCACTCCAATTGGAGTTGTACTGAAAGAAATAATGGCTTTCCACATGTTCGGTGTGGCAATAAAATCAATCTTTTTGCTGCCGCAGCAACGTTGCGGTAGACGTGATGTGGGCTGACATGGTTCTGCCAGATAAAATTTTTTGGTACTTTCTGCTACCTCGGTAGAGTTGCGACAGGAGGTTTGGCTTGCCACGATAGTGTTTTCATGCACGTCTGGTGCTGCATCAGGCGTGCAGTAGGGGGGAGGTAGAGGGAAAGTGGGCCTGACATGGCGAAGGTCAGTCGACCTTCTGCCGACGGGGTGGTAACATGGCAGTGAGGTGGATCATTGGAGAGGGCCACGTGGCAGCTATGCTCAGGTGCTGATGGTTGCATGTGCTACAGTGAGCGGCGGTGGCTGACGTGTGGTGCAACATAGAGAGGGGAGTGAGAGGAGTCATGTAGAGGGTCACGACTCATCAAAAGATGTTAGAGATGGTCGTAGCAAGGTCAAGGTGATAGAATAGATCAAGAAGGTCGTGGTGCTAGCATTCTGGTGGTGGGCGAGGAAGGTGGAGTAGTCCGGGAGCTCTCCTCAGGTCCACGGTGGCCTCGGTCATTGACAACAGCTAGTTCTCCGATGACAATTGCTTGTGGGAGCTCTCGGTGGCGAGGCTTGAATCTGAGCTCTAGGTTTTGGGAGAGGATGGGGAAGAGATGGATTGGCAATAAGGAGGTGAAGGGTGGTCTCTAGGAGCCTTTTATGGGCCAAGGGGAGGAGGTGGAGGACACGTCCGTGGGAGCACAGCGGAGCCATTGGCGACACAAATTTTGGGATTTTTGCCAGGAAAGGAAAGAGAGGGCGGTGCAAGAAAGGAAAGTGTGTGCAAGGGCTTTCTCGGGTAGGATCCGTTGAACCTGGATGCAGCACAGCTCGGGTGCGCACAGGTTTTGAAACCCGACTAGATTTACAGCAGCGACGCAATTTGGAAAGCGACCGGAGATATGGAAAGGATTGTAGGCGGGGCCTGCGAGTAGAGAGGAGAGAGAAATGAATGGGATATAAGAGAGAGGGGCAACATGGCAGCATGCGGGGTGTCAGATGGATGTTGCACTGCTAGGATTAGAAGATACTGGTTCGGAGGCTTTTAAGTGGAGACAGGTTCCCTGGAATACTCCTTTGGCGCAGAGAAGGCGTAAACAAGAAAGCGGGAAGCGTGCGCAGAAAGGAGTTGACGAGCCATGTGGGGTGTAAGATGGGGGAAGGGATAGGGGTGGAAGTCTTGGCTCTTAGCCCATTAGTCTTTAGGAGGTTTTAAAAATACTTTCTGAATTTCTAAAAACACAGGAAATTGATTATAGTTTCAATAAAGGCCAAAAGGAGAAAAGTTGAAATGCATATCTCCATTATAATAATCCAAATTAATTCATTAGCCTCTAAATTAACTTGAACAAAGGCCAAATAAAAATATATTGGTTTTGTGCTGAGTAACATCCTTTGCTTCATACATACAATGTGTGAAACCCTATAAAAATCAGGATGTTACAATTATACCCCCTTACAAAGAATTTTGACCTCGAGATTTGGAGATAAGAAAATATGATTGGAAACTCCTCTTTTAGAATGTCTTCTCATTTCCATGTTGCTTCTTCTTCTGAGTGTTTGCTCCATTGCACTTTGCAAAACTCGATCACTTTTCTTCTGATGGTTTGCACTTTCTCATCCAAAATATTTATGGGGTACTCTTCATAGGTTAGGACATCCTGGACTTCTGTGTCCTCCGGAGATGTTTTTCGAGCTTCTTTTTTAGTTCTCTTGAAGCATTTCTTTAGTTGTGACACATGGAACACATTATGTACATTCATTTGATAGCTTCTCTGGAAATGCCACCTGACAGGACTCCTCTACACGTCGAGCTGTAATATCAAAGGGGCCGATGATCAATTTGCCTATTTGCCTTTGGTTCCAAAATGACACATTCCCTTGATTGGGGATACCTTTAGGTATACAACGTCTCCTATCATGAAGGATAAGTCTTGACGGTGTTTATCTCAGTAGCTTTTTTATCTAGGCTAAGTTATCTTCATCCTTTCCTGAATTACTTTCACTTGCTCCTTGACTTTTCCAAAGAGTCTGGTCCAAACACTTGGTGTTCTCCGGTCACATGCTAGCTCAAAGGCATATGACACTCCAAAAGGCGCCATCTATAGGCTGACCTACTAACTGTTATTATAGGAAAACTCAGCATATGGCAAACTCTTGTCTCGGCTCCGCTTGTAGGTTAGAGCACAAGCTCTAAGCATGTCTTCCAAGATGTGGTTAAGTCACTTAGTTTGACCATTGGTCTGTGGATGATATGCCATACTAAAATTTAGCTGTCTTCCTAGAGCTTCATCATGTAGCTTACACCAAAATTTGGAGGTGAATTGTGTTCCTCGATTAGATATTATCATCTCTGAAACTCCATGTAGACATACTATCCTTGACATATACAGCTCTGCCAAGTTACCCCCGGTTTACTTTGTTTTCACTAGGAGGTAGTGAGCAGATTTGGTCAATCGATCCACGATAACCCATATTGAACCATATCCTAAGGATGTCGTCGGAAGTCCGCTGATGAAATCCATCCCCGACTTCTTGTCATTTCCTAGGTACTTTCAATGGGTGTAGCAACCCTACGGGTTTCTGGTGCTCTGCCTTGACTCTTCTGCAAACATCGCAGAGGGCAACAAACTCGGCAATCTCTCATTTCGTGCTAGAGTATATGTCTTCCTGCTTAGTGCATCGGCTATGATATTGGCTTTACAAAGATAATAATTTGCACCAAGGTTATAGTCTTTTGATCAACTCTAACATCTTCTTTGCCTCAGGTTCAAATCTGACTGAGTGAAAATGTACTTTAGCCACTACACAAATAGAATCACATGCATGAAACAAACAAGTTACCAATGGAACTACTCACGTATCAATCTCTTAAATTCCTAGCCATGACATTGTCTACACTTAAATGAGCAAGGGCATGGCTCCTTCACCTCCATTTCCACCTCCACCTTAGCCTCCTTTGTCATGGCTGGTGAAATCCATCCCTAGCGGTAATCTTCCCTTTCCGCTCCGACCAATCACTTGAGTTCTTCCTTGGGTCTACGTGGATCCAATTTTCTCTTTTAGGCAGGGTTCTCCTTTGGTGCTAGGTGCATCACAATTTTCTCTCCACCGTTCATCCGCTATGTCGTTAGGATCACTTTTTTCTAGTGGTCTCCTTTAGCTGAGCAAATTTTTCACTAGATGATTATTGGATTTGCTCTGGAGTCATGTATTGGTGGTATGCGTGATGATCTCCTTGTCACCTACCTTAGTGATCGTGTGTTCCAATTTTTTGTTTGCAGCAAGCAAATTAGTTTCTTTGTCTATGCCCAACATTCTTTTGCTTGTGACTCCTTCAAGTGTTCTTTTCATCTTTGAGTACTAGTGGACCTAATTGACCGCATGAGTTTTTGGCTTGGCAGTGTGAATGTTAGGATTCTTGGATCTTGGTTAGTCCCTCTAAGAAGATGATTCCTCAAGGGCACACCGTGCCTTGGCCTCCACACCGGGAAAATCTGCACACGAGAATCATCGTGCAGTGCGGTTTAGGGCTTCGCAAAAGCTCTCTTTTGCCCAGGTTATTGCATATGATGCTTGTCTAGGTTATTTCAGAGCCTTGGTTTGGGTTCATCAGCTCTTCGCAAGTCCTCCTCTGTGTTGATCTCTACTGATCAGTCGGTGCTTCACGAGCCTTCGTCCTCATCAGTTTGCATTGGATCATTTGTCATTCCTCTTATGGAGATAAGAAATTGTAGTTTCTCCTTCTTGGCAGTTACCGGAGGAGTAGTCGTCAGAGCCCTGTATTAACTTTGTATCTTCCGCTATTGGCAATTTACACACATAGTGTTTTTTTGGATTCCAACAGCATGAGAGATAAGGTGATTCAAATTGTGGGTGATGCCTCAAGACCTCCCTCTTTTGATGGGCTTGCTGGTGTAGTCAAGAATATAGTGGATCGGTTTTGGGAGTGCTCACACTGCTTGTGAATGGGCCACCAGGTGGCCCAATGCACCCGTCACATACACAGTCATAATTGCTTTCAGTCCAGACATGTTTAGAGCCGCTAACCACACCTCACCTCCACTAGGCGAATATCGGTGCACAAATGGGTGTCAGGCACTGCTCTCCTTGATTCTTGTTCAACTTCCCAAAACCAGAGAGACGGTTCATCTTCTTAATAGAACATCCATCTGTCATCCTCCAACGTTCTGCCTTGCCCTTCAATAGAATCTAATTGCCTATCTTCAATGGCGAATTTTTCTTTCCCATGGTGTGCAAATTGAAGATGGAGGTGAGGAAAGGCTGCCACGCACATATTTCACCCCCAGTGCCAACCCGGTGAAGACCCATGAGGACCATCTCATTGTGGTGGTTACTCCTCCTCCACCAGTTGAAGAAGTTAATAAAGCCATGCACTCTGTTTATGACTTGATTGTGAGACAACTTCACCGCACCATTTTAAGTTTCTCCTCCACAACTTTTGGTCTTAACCTATAGCAACTGCGCTCTGCTTTTGAATGAGATCTCCTACTTCAGTTTCCTCCCCATCAATTAGGGCCCAGTAATTTGGTTAGATTTATAAAGCATGATGAAGCCTTAACTTTTGCAACTTTGTACTTGAGAAAGAAGGGTAGATCATGTTTTTGGGGTTTCTGCTTGATTTTAAATCTAACCAATTCTTTTCGCAAGTTGTCAGAACATTCGGTGGATTGATAGATTGGCATCATTAGGATAATGTTAAGGATCATGTTCTGGCTCGGGTTTTGTATCAAGATGCCCAATCTGTCCCACAGAGTGTGGTAATCTGACAAACTTCTCCTTTTGTTGGTGTAGGAGGGTCATGGACAGTACCCACTTACAAATTGGACATTCATGGATTCTCGAGGCTTAATGGTCTAGATGAACAATTGCCTCCGAAGCATGGTAATCCTCACCCTCCGTCGGTTGTGCCGATGGTTGATATGCCACATTAGGGTGCCCCAATGCCACCACCAACAAACCCCGATCCTACCTGGGACTTGGCAGTTGAGCAGCAGCAGGAATGTAATCTCAAGGATGGGAGACGTGGCCCATCATACCTCCACCTCCAGCACAACATCCACTGGCACAACCTGATCAAGAGCAAGAACAATCCACCATGAATATTTCCTTCGCTGATAGTACATCATCTATTAATGTGGCTAAGAATGATGAGGATGAGATCTTACAATACCATGATCAAGAGCTTATGGAGCATTGGGCTATCATCTCGTATCAGCCGCCTGTTTCACAACAGTTTCAAATTCTACGAATCCTAATCCCTGAGGCATGCACCATGCTCTGAGGAGGACTGCCTAGTCCTTCTCTTTGGGATAGCATATTTGCCATTGCACTTCCTGATATTGTGCAATAGCAGGGCCCTTGCAAAATGAGTTGCACCCTGTTTAGATCCTTGACTCATTTTAAGCGCAGCTGGGACTTGATGGTGGATGATCAAGTGATAGAGTGGGTCAAAGGCTCCCCTCCAAAAAAGCATCTCTTGTCTCTGCCAGCAGATTTGGCTGCCACTGACTCTCGTTTGCAAACTATTTCCTCTGATGGAATGGCTACTACAGCCCATGTCAATCCAGAGTATCTCTACTCCCATCGTGGTGACAAGTCTTGGGAGGAGCAAATGGCATGGCCACAATTTTCATCATGTTGCACTTTTGGATACCCTAAGGAAGCACGTGCACCTTGGGGCAAAGAAGAAATTAATCCTTGACAATCCTGAGGAGGACCAGGAGGCACTGCGTGCAGCCAATAAACCTACACAGATGAATCATGTTAGTCGGAGCATACCATTCCACACCTGACCGTTCCAATGCTCCAGCAAGTGGGAGGGGAGCTTCAGATTGTAGCTGAGGAGCTCGAGGCATCAAAGCTTATGGCACCGGTGCCTAAGGAGACACGCAACAAGCAGACTTCGAAAGGTGAATCAACTCTTTGAAGACGATTTCAGCAGTCTTTACTTCCTGCGGGTGAATTAGGAACCTGGTGATGGTTCTTATCGATGTTCTTTTGATGGATACTTGTCTAGTCATGCTATGCATCCTAGTCCCTGGTTCCCTTTATTTTGGTGTTCCCCATGGATATGCATAAGTGTCGATCGTGGAAAGTTCTTTGTTGGAATGTCTGAGGTATGAATTCTTCGTCTCGATTATGCAACATTTGGAACAAAATTGAGGAGAGCACAACATCGATTATTTTTCTCTAGGAGACCAAGCGGGACAGTTTTGACCACACTTTCATTAAGTCCTTTTGTCCACGATGTTTTGAATGGTTTGCTTTTTCTTCGTCAGTAGGTAACTCCAGTGGGATCCTGGTCCTGTGGAATAGTTCTTGTTTCATAGGGCACCTATTGGAAGTCACGCGGTCAGCCATCAAAATTCGTTTCCTCTCCTGTCATAATCATTGATCCTGACCCTGGTCTCGGTGTATGGCCCTTGTAAAGGTCTTGCATGTGATGGTTTCATGCAATGGCTCTTTGATCTCACCATTCCGGATTGACTCATTCTTGGAGATTTCAATTTCATTCAGTCCTCAGAAAATCGTAACAAACTAGGTGGGGATGTTAATGACATGATGTTGTTTAGTGAACTCATAAACCATCTCAGTCTTGTAGAATTGCCAATCAAGGGGCGGGAATATACATGGTCAAACATGCAAGATGATCCCCACTTGGAACAACTGCACTAGTTTTTCACAATGATCCATTAGTCTTCTATATTCCCTAATACAATGATTCACTCTCTTGCTTGCCCCAGGTTTGACCATGTACCATGTGTCGTTAGCATTGAAACCTGCATCCCTCATATTTCTATCTTTCGTTTTGAGAATATTTGGATCTCTCAGTCAGGGTATATGGAATGTGTTGCATTCAATTGGAATACTCAATGTCAAAGTCCATTTATTACAAATACCCTTTCTCACAAATTCAAGAATTTGCTGCAAGGACTTAAAATATGGAACAAAGAGATTTCGAGACTCCACTGGTTAATTACATGCTGTATTCACGTCATTCTCTTCCACGATGGTCTTGAAGAGTAACACTATTTGAGCAATCTAGAGGCCAACTTCCAGCACATCATAAAAGAGCACCTAGACAACCTTCTCCAAGCTTAGAGCTCTTACAGGAAGCAGCGATGTACTGTGCGTTGGGTACTTTAGGTGATGAAACACCAATTGTTTTTATGCTATGGTATGGAGCGGTATAGACGCAATGCTATTTCTGCGATCACTACAGTGGATGGGCGACAATTGACCAATCATATAGCTAAAGTCGCAGCTCTATGTTCATGCTGTCACAGTAGGATGGGTATTTCAATTCAGCCCATCATGCAATTTGATCTTGAGAGTCTTCTTCCTCCTCTTCCTCCCATCGCAGGGTTGATGGTATCATCAACTGTAATCAATGATAAAGCGCCAAGGCCAGATGGCTTCAATGGTCTCTTCTTAAAAACATGTTGGTTCATCATTTTTTTAGACTTCATTAAGCTATGCTGTGATTTTTATGATAAGAAGATTAAACCGCATAGCATTAACAGCTCCTACATCATGCTAATTCCTAAGGAGCAATCACAAGAAGCAGTTAATGATTATCGACCGATATCTCTCATCAATATATGCTTGAAATCTCTATCCAAATTGATTGTAGATCAGTTACAGTCTGTTATCTTATGCTACACGCATCCTAATCAGTATGGCTTTATCAGAACATGGACGATTCAAGATTGCCTTGCCTAGGCTTTTGAGTATATTCACCAGTGTCAGCAATCCAAGAAGGAAATCATTACTCTCAAACTTGATTTCAAGAAAGCCTTCGATACCATTGAGCATAGTGCCATCATTCAAATCATCCAGCAGAAAGGATTTAATAGAAAGTGGATTGCTTGGATAACAGAGATGCTTGCATCTGGTACTTCATCCATTCTTCTAAATGGGGTGCCAGGGAAACAGTTCTCGTGTAAATGTGGAGTGTAGCAGGGGGATCACTTATTCCCTCTACTCTTTGTTCTGGCAGCAGATCTCATGTAATCGGTTGTAAATAATGCATACCAGCAAGATCACCATGAATTACGTTTGCCACACCAGACAAGTATGTGCTACCACTCATAAAATTCAAGCTCTCACTCAAGCTTTAGGCTGCCAATCCTGCCATTCACTTATCTTGTCCTCCCTCTGGGTACAACAAAGCCACGAGTGTGGGATTTTGCTCCTCTGATGTCCAAAATCGAGAAGAGATTATGTGTTGTCTCAGATTTTCTCTCCTACGGTCATAAATTACAGCTGATCAACTTGATGTTATCCTCCCTGCCAATCAACATGTGCACTTTGGAATTGCCGATGTCCGACATCACTAGCATTGATTGTGCTCGAAGGCACTACCTGTTGAGTGGCAGTAAGAACAATGCCACCAAGCAATCACTTGCAGCTTGGGACTTAGTTTGCAAGCCACAGCAAAGAGGTGGACTAAGCGTCATTAACATCAAGCTACAAAATCAGGCTCTCTTGGCTAAGAACTTACACAAGTTTTATAACAAGGCTCCCATCCCATGGGTGGATCTCATTTGGTGCTCTTATTACTCGCAATGCCCTGCATGGTTAGAAAGTTGTGGGATCATTCTGGTGGAAATCGATGCTAAAACTCACAGACACTTTCTGGGCAATTGCTTCGTGTGTGTTTTTGGGTCTGGACAATCGGCTCTCTTTTGGGAGGATGTATGGAATGGACATTGCCCAAGACTCCTATTTCCTCATCTTTACTGCATTTCGATGAACAATTTTATAACTGCCAGAGTTGTTTTTGAGATAACACAGTTGCCAGATCTTTTTCATCTGCTCTTATCAGAAGTTGTTTATGCTGAATTCAACACTCTCTGTCAATTGATTCACCAAGACATTCATGATGCTTCTTCATAGGATAAATGGATATATATATATATATATATATGGGGATCTGAAGTATATTCCTCAAGCAAGTTTTATCAACTACTTTTTCAACGTATTTAGTTGCCCCAGTCTTTTAATGGCTCTAGCATAGTAAGCGTATGCCTACGCACAAAGTTTTCTCCTGGTTGATTCTAGTTGATCGTTTAAACACATGGGCTATGCTCAAGAGGAGGCACATGCATCTCGCCACAAGCTATCAATGTGTTCGGTGTGTCAGGAGAAGAAGAAGACCAGTCGCATCTCTTTCTCTCCTACCAATTCAGTGTTCGATTTTGGTTATACCTTCAAATTGATTGGGGACAACCGAGGAATTTTTGCAGATGATTCAACATGCCAAGCAGACGCTTCAACTAACCTTTCTTCGAGGTCATAATCCTAGCAGCTTGGAACATTTGGAAGCAAAAATGATCTGATTTTTAGGGCCCTGCCACCCTCTTTTACGTCTTGGCGTCAAAACTTCAAGGCTAATATCCTCATGCTTAGGCATAGAGTGAAAAAACAACATGTCTCCCCCCTTTCTCAATGGCTAGAGCCTCTTAGCTAGTTTTATTATTGTAGTTTAGTTTCTCTCCATTCTTTTCTTTCAGGTACAATTTGTCCTCTTTTGTACATTGTTTATTGGTTCTTTAATAAATCGTAGGGGCCTCCCCAAGTGTTTTAAGTTAAAAAATGTACTTTAGGCTTTTATGATCTGTACATATCTCACAACGGTTGTTGATGAGGCAATACTGCCAAATCTTCAACGCATGCACCACGACAACCTATTCCAAATCATGCGTGGGGTAGTTGACCTCATGTATGCGTAATATATCGACGCATAGGTGTAACATCCTGATTTTTTTAAGGTTTCAAAAATTGTTTTTATAAAGCAAGGGATTTTACTTAGCCCAAAATGAACAAGTATTTTATCTAGTTTTTATTGAAATTAATTTATAGGGTTTTGAATTAATTTTTATTATTATAATGGAGATATGCATTTCATCTTTTATCCTTTTGTATTCTCTGTCTGGAAATATTGTTAATGGATTGCTCATGTTGATTTTTCACTCAAATAGAATTTTCTAAGAATTTTCATAGTTGATTTGGTCTTTATTTAAACCGTAATCAATTTCCCATCTATTGAGAAATTTAGAAAGTATTTTTAAAACCTCCTAAAGCCTTTTGGGCCAAACGCATAGACTTCAGCCCCTCTCCATCTCCCACTGATGACCTGCAAGTGCACATGACCAATTGTAGCTTTTTCCATGAGAAAGCATCGAACCCACATGAAGGCGGTGATTAATCTCACTTGGTCTCAAATCGAAAATCACAACAAAAATATTAAAATGCAACAGTCGAGATACATGACTATCTTCCTCAGATAGCCGAGGACCTCTAGGATGCAATAGACAATTAAAGTATGCAATAACTTTCTGAAACTATTTCCAGAATAAATAGAAGACAGAAAAATACTAAAAGAGCTAGGAGAGCTGTTATAATAACTAAAATTAAGGCATAAGGTATACAGGTTCACTAGTTGCAATTCTCAAGCAAGTAATAGGGATCATGCCATATAAAAGTACCAACTACGAATATACAAGGATTAAATGCATAGGCTAATATTATTAGTAACAAGTAGAGATGAATCGACCCCTTGTGAAATCACCAATTTGAGGCATACATTAAGGCATAAACCAGAACAATAATAAATTCGCTAGCGAAAGACAAGAGAGGACCAGGTAGTTGGCTGCTCTACCCCATCCCCCTCTGCTTACCAACTAATGTATCACTAATTATCATGCATGGTCAATTCATAAGAAACAATCAAATAACACCATTAAATACATAACTTGCATAAGATTAAACCCAAGAAAATAATTAATTACGACAAAGATGGATGGTAATCATAACAATAATTTGATGGTGCCGAAGATGGATGGCCATCACACATGAAGTAGAGAATATTACATAGGTACTACTATACAACTCGTAGCCTCGATGGACTACTCACATATCATGCAATTCATCCAAAGCAAATGATATATTGATTTCATAGTAAAGGTACCGATGAAACAAACCATTATTATTTTACTGTTTATAAACATGATGCTGTTTTATTCTTGTAGCTACTGCGTCAATTGACACCCATAACATTTATCTTCTTGTCGCCCTTTTACTTGATACCCTGAGTAAAATATTAATATTCCTTGATAGAGTAGAATAATTTCTTAGCCATGCCTATCATATCCCTAGGATGCTTTTGAGTTTCCTCCTCCGAGGAATGATCTTCAGATTAAGGACACTTGATATTTCATACTAATTTTTTAGCTCGCTGAGCTGAGCTAGATGCCCTTTGCCTTTTGTCTCTCTCTCTATCCTTCCATTCTACTCTGAGTGAAACTTACCATCTAAAAGGCGTAGGTGACAACTGGATCATGTTTGAAGGATCATTTGGTTGTCCACATTGAATAAGGTTAAATCTTGAATCTAATGATAGTGAAAAAAGTACAACCACATGCTTTATGGGCATTCGCTAGGTTAAGTAAGTTAGTCAGCTCTTGGTGCCAATGTTGCCATACCGTAGATGGGGTGGATGCAGCTATGATGATCCTCAACACAGATGGGGGCCCTGGAGGGTGGGGGCACACTCTTAACTCCGTGTCAGACTCGGTGTGCACGTCACATTGAGGGGTGACTAGCTAAAATACCTCGTCATCATCTCTCGGCTGGTAGACCGATTGGTGTGTACTATGTGAGTGGCCAATGGTGGGCAACAAAGCAAGATTGTGACATGTGGGTAAAGTGTACAACCCCTGCTGAGTGTAAAACTAATCAATTAGCAATATCCATGATCAAGGATGGCACATGACTCATTCTTGATGAAAAGGACATATCCCTCTCCCCCAGCTTTCTGTCATTCTTGTGCTTATCAGTGTGCCAATGCAACAGTTCTGTATCCTTCGGGTTCGCAAATAAATGCTTCAAACGGGGGATTATAGGCAGATACCACATGACCTTAGCCGGAGTTCCTTTCATCACCTCGTCCCCCTCGTCTTCGATGCCTTTCTCCTTACGCTTGTATCGGGAGGACTTGCATACCGGACATGCATGGAGATTTGTGAACTCCTTTTGGAAGAAGATGCAGTCCTTCAGACAAGCATGTATTCACTATACTTCCATTCCCAATGAACAAATAACCTTCTTCGCTAGATACATACTTCTAGGCAACTCGTTTCCCTTTGGAAGCATGTCTGCTACGAGACCTAACAACTTTGTGAAACTTTTGTCTGACCACCCGTTGCTTGCCTTCAGTTTCAACAATTCAAGCACTAATGACAATATCATGTATACCCTTGCATCCCTCAAACAAAGGTTTCTCTAAGTCCCCCATCAGGACTTTGAATTTCTCATACTCCCTCGTATTATGGTTTCCTTCTGCATGGTGCAACATCTCATCCAAATAATGATGATCATCAGACGACGTTTCTTTATCTGAATCATAATTGACATCATCTGCCATGTAATTATCTTCCTCTGCGATGTCATCATTACCACCTTCCTGGATTGTCTGCTGTTCACCGTGACTTGCCCACCATGTGTACCACTCTATGAAACCCCTATGGATTAGGTGATCTTGGATCTGCTCTAAGTTCTCAAACATGTGTACATTCTCACATTCTGTTCAACTTATGCTCTTCCACGACTCTTATGAAATCTGACACGCCACTAAGGTATTGTTCACTTGAGCGGTTACCATCATACATCCAGTTTCGGTCCATCTACAAGACAAATTAAATAAATTTAATTAATTCGTGTTAAATATTGAGGCTCACAAAGTACGTACCAATTAATCTATACAATACTAGTTAATATTATCATTACTATTTGGTTTTGACTACATGTGAAGCGACCCCACACACCACTGCATGGTGTAGTGTGCTAGTCTTTGACATAATACAATGAAACCCCATGCCATAATATTACATCCATCAAAATGTACAATAGAAGTATTGATGATGCAACAGCTATATTTATTACAAACTCTAATATACAAAAATTTACAACTCAACTAAAATACAATAAGATACGTTCGATTGAAAGTAACAACTGAATTATAGAACTGAAAGTAAAGGCAAAAAATCCATATGAACAAAGTTTTATTCTTACTATGATTAACTCTTGCTCTATTTCTATTTCTACTCTTGCTCTATTTCTATTTCTTCTTGTTCCCCGTAGTCAATATAGTAATCAATTCCTTTGATTCCTCCGGTCAGGTCCGGCTCCTCTTTTCCTTCTTCGACTTCCTCATACTCGACCTCTACCGATTCAGAGTCTAACAAAGGAGAGTTTATATAGGGGATGAGTATTGAGGTACTCAACAAGTTCATGAATAGCAAAAGGTGTTTGGATGATTATTTCTACTAGGACAACAGTCCTCAAAGAATATGCATTTTTCCAATAACATTTCTTGACAAAAGTCAAGTTTTAATTTTTCTATGTTCAGAAGGCTCCATGGGTTGTTAGAACCTCTAATGGTTCCTTTCTCGCCACGATCACAATTCATACCCAGAACAGGGAGTGACAGTGCCAAACTTCAATACACTCTGCAGAGGTGCGCTACTTTACCCACAAATGGTACTTAGCCTTCACGTCGGGTACAAGACCCATCACAACCTCATCGGTGCGTGGCCAGGTCAAAGGTTCCGAGTCGTTTCACCCTTCTCTTGGGCAATATTTCCCCTTGCGTAATCGATCCAGTACCGACTAACCACCTTGTAATTATAGCGTACTTTTTTGAAGATTTCCGAGCACATAATGCCTCCAAGCATAAATTCAGGGTTTATCGCTCCCCTGGGCATGGGACATAACGCTTCCCCAGGCGTTACGGTACATACGTTGCTGGGAGATATTTTAGTAAGAAGGTGCTACTTGATTCGCCTGTTCCATAACAGGTCTTGTGGTTAACGCTATGTATACGGCGTGAGAATACCAACTGACATTTGTTATTAACTTTATTATGATACCATATGCAATGGAACCCTGACCACCCCAACAAGTTCCATATCAGGGTTCCACTGCCCACCAATATATTATTCAACGAATCATAATGCAGTCCATTTATTAATTATCACAAGTTAGGTGATAAGAAGAAAGAATTTGCATATACTTTGGTAGAAATAATTCACAAACATGGACAAGAAATGAACCTGCCTTGAAATGGATAAGAAGTGTAGTGAGAGATCTTTTCGGATGAAATCGGTACAACTTTGGGATCTCAGGTGGATAATGGTCCGATAAGGACTAATTCCAAAATGACAACTGTATATGTCTATATGTAGACTCATGCTAATGAAAGTTGATTTATCAAAAAATTGGTTTTATTGGACAAGGTGGAATACCTTGTCGAAGACAATGCAATAGATCATATATAATGATTTTCTTGATTTTTTTTATCTGCTCTATCTTCTGAGTTAATAAAAATTACTATCAACAACCTTCCGGTGTGGTGATAGTTAATCAAAGAATTGAATTCTATAATCTACAAGATTATTTAAAGTCATTAAAATTGGGAAAATCTTGAATTCTAAATTTACAGAAATTGTAGAAACAATATTGAATTTCCCTTTTTAAAGATATTATATGTTATTTGTGGGATTCCAGTCTCAACTACTAGACCCCCCTGTGTACATCCTCGTCAGTCTAGGATCAAACTGACGACACAGGCGAAATGTATACCATTGCATGACATTTAAAATAAATACAACGGTTTGAATACAATAAGCCACCTGGCTTACCATGTCTTGCGATATTAATACAATCAGAGGAAACAGCGTAATTGAGAGGCGGAGCAGCTCCATCCGTACCACAGGTAGTTGACGGAGGCCACGTGACCTACTCTTCAGGATCATCATAGAAGTAAATCTTCATCAACCCCTTCCTCAGGATACTCCTCTGCACACCACCACAACAAAACATGCTCGATGAGTACTTCGCGTACTCAGCAAGCCACCTGGCGACAGATGGTCCTACCATACTACATGAAGGCTTCAAAGGAAGGCTTTATGGTTTATTTGCATAAAAGCAAATTTTAGTTAAAATATTAGGCTAGATTCGAAGGCATCATTTTGACATAAAGCAATTTTATTAACAGGGGTATTTTCCAACATGTGTGGTCGACGACCAACACACTCGAGCAAGGAACTCCTGCCTTAGCTCGTTCATAGGTTTCATCAGCAAAGGGGTAGAGGGAAGTAGCAACGAGGAGAGGAACATGTCCTTTTCATCAAGAATGAGTCATGTGCTGTCCATAATCGTGGACGCAGCTAATTGATTAGTTTGACACTCTGGAGAGTTTGTACACTTTACCCACATGACATGATCATCCTCTTATACCCAGCTGATCGGGCTTGTACATACGCCCATCGATGTGTCGGTAGGGTGACCATGACGAGGTCTTTTATCTACTTTCATCTCGATGTGACATGTCCACTAGGTTTCGACACGGAGGAGCGTACACCCGCTTACCCTACGTGGCCCCCTTTTGTGCCAAGATCCTCGTAGCTACGTCCACTCTTCTGCGGTATGGCAATGTCGACACCAAGACTCGACTAACCTATTCAACCAAGCCAGTGCCCATATTACCATATGGTTGTACTATTTTCACAATCCTCGGGTTCAAGACTTCGGCCTTATTCGATACAGATGACTAATGGCTTCTTCATCTCACGAAGAATGACCATTGCTCCATCATCACATGATCCAGCTGTCGCCCGCACCTTTTAGATGGTAAGTTTCACCCAGAGTTGAATAGGAAGAATAGAGAGAGAAGGAAACATCGGGCACCCGGCCCTGCTCAGCGAGCTCAACAAATAAGTTTCAACAAGGATCACTAATCCAAAGTTCATTCCTCCAAGGAGCAATTCAAAACATCCTAAGGATATGTTTAAGCATGGCTAAGCATATCTCTACTCTATTCAGGAATTAAAACATAATATTCTACTTAGGGTATCAAGTAAACAGGATGACAAGAGGAAAGGTAATGGTGTTTCAATCGACACGTTAGCTATTGGAATAAAACAGCATGCATGTTTATAAATGATAAAATATAATGACTTTCAGAAATATAGGATCAAATATGATCAAGAAAGAGGGGGCATGCCTCCGTGGTAGTGTTCCTCCATTTTCTCTTGTACCTGAAGCTGCATCGGTCTCTTCACTCCCTATCGTCGTAACGCAGCGAGAGCGAAATAAATACCAACCTCAAATATCAAAATTTCAGAAAGCAACAGGAGAAAGAGGAATGACAAAGGAAAGATATGGGTGCAATGGAACGATGGCGCGAAGGCGTCGTCGCGACGAAGATCGGAATAAGGTCTAGCTCTGAAGAATCCTTAGTAAATGATACGGAGGGCTCCCGATCTTCACGATTTGGACAAGGGGTAACTAGAAGGGCCTAGATGAAATCCCAAACCAACAACAAAACCCCAACGGGTTAGCCTTTGGAACTAGGACTCAAATCAACTCCTCCTCTCAATGAATGCCTCGATTACCATCCAAAGGCACGTGCCGGTCCTTACAATCCAAGGAAGATTACAAGGTCTAAGATGGAACCCTAATCTAGAGGGATGAAACCCTAGATTAGGAGCAAAGCTCACTACTAGTCTTAACAACGAGTCTAACCCTAATTAGTGGGGGGGGTACAGTATTTATAGGTTAACCCTCCACTTAAGGATTACATGGGCCGTGGCCCGTTTTGCTGCTCGCAGGCAGAATCCGGAGTGTCCGGGTTGAGGCTGGAGGGTCCGGGAGGCCGGAGGGTCCGGGCCCTCTCCGGGTGGCAGTCCGGGATTTCCAGAGGCGACTCGGACGTCCGTCCAGAGTGTCCGGGTGAGGATCCGGGCCTGTCCAGAGAAGATCTGGACCCTCATCCAGAGCGTCCGGGCTGAGGTCCGGCCTTTCCAGAGAGGATCCGCATACTCGCCCGGAGGGTCCGGGCTGAGGTTCGGCTCTGACCCGGAGGGTCCGGGCCTCAGCTGGACAGTCCGGGTCTTCTCTTCTAGTGCACATCCGGGGGTTCCGACGAAGCGAGCCGGCTGGGGTTCGGCTGGGAGCTTGGGGACTTGATGCTTGGCGTCTCTTCCTCAGTCCCGTTGCTCGTCAGTTGGTTCTTCCACTTGGTTGCTCCCTCATACCTTAGCAAGCAAAGAATCAAAGCATTAGGTAGCATACCATTCATACTCAAATCAAGTGGAGATGTATCAAGGAATAGAGTCACCTCATGTTGTATAGCCTTGGCTTGAGCCCTCGTCATTGGTCCAATAGGTTTCAAAGGTGGACTTGGGCTCTTGTCATCCTTGATGGAGGTGATGTCCGCATCATTCCCCCCCTTCTTGAAAAGGAGTCGACCTCGACTCCAACTCGTTGTAGCCATGGAAGGGTGAAAGATCCACGATGTTGAAGGTGTTGCTCACCGAGTACTTGGTCGGTGGAAGATCATTCTTGTAGGCGTTGTCGCTGATGCGTTGAAGCACTTGGAAAGGTCCATCGCCACGGGGCATGAGCTTGGATTTGCGTTCTTCGGGAAAACGCGCCTTGCGGAGGTGAACCCACGCAAGATCACCAGGGTCAAACACCATCTTTTCTTGCTCTTGTTGACCTTGTTGGCGTGTCGAAGCACTTGTTGCTCGATTGTAGCTCTTGTTGTCTCATGGAGCCTCTTGATGAAAGAGCGTTGTCGCTGATGCGTTGAAGCACTTGGAAAGGTCCATCGCCGCGGGGCATGAGCTTGGATTTGCGTTCTTCGGGAAAACGTGCCTTGCGGAGGTGAACCCACGCAAGATCACCAGGGTCAAACACCATCTTTTTCTTGCTCTTGTTGACCTTGTTGGCGTGTCGAAGCACATGTTGCTCGATTGTAGCTCTTGTTGTCTCATGGAGCCTCTTGATGAAAGCGGCTCGCTTGGAGGCATCCATGTTGACTCGTTCGTGTAGCGGTAGTGGAAGAAGATCGAGTGGTGTAGAGGGGTTGAAGCCATACACCACCTCGAATGGACTCATGCCTGTGGTAGAATGTACCGCGCGGTTGTAGGCGAACTCCACATGGGGAATGCATTCCTCCCATTCTCGCAAATTCTTCTTGATCATGACTCGAAGGAGTGTTGAGAGGGTGCGGTTGACGACTTCAGTTTGCCCATCCGTTTGAGGTGGCAAGTGGTGGAGAAAAGGAGCTTGACGCCCAATTTGGCCCACAACATCTTCCAAAAGTAACTTAGGAATTTGACGTTGTGGTCGGAGACAATGGTCTTGGGGACGCCGTGAAGCCTCACAATTTCCCTGAAAAAACAATGTAGCAACATGTGAAGCATCGTCGGTCTTGTGGCATGGAATGAAATGAGCCATTTTTGAGAACCTATCCATAACCACAAATATGGAATCCCTTCCCGTTTTGGTCCTAGACAATCCTAAAACAAAGTCCATGCTAATATCCTCCCAAGGTGCACTAGGAACAGAAAGTGGAGTATAAAGATCGTGAGGGTTTAGTTTCGACTTAGCTTTGTGACATGTGATGCAGCGTTGGACGAATCTCTCCACATCTCTTTGCATTTTCGCCCAATATAGTGGTTGGACAGCATCATGTAGGTCTTGTCCCGCCCAAAGTGTCCCATCAAGCCACCGCCGTGGGATTCCTGCAAAAGTAACAAACGCACGGACGACTCGGGAATGCATAGTTTGTTAGCTCGAAAAAGGAAACCCTCATGCACATGATATTTTTCCCAACCCTTCCCTTCTCTACAATTAGCAAAAAGGGAACCAAATTCAGGGTCATTAGCATATAGATCTTTTAGACACTCTAAACCCAACACTTTAGTTTCAAGTTGATTCAAAAGGGTCATTTTGCGGGAAAGAGCATCCGCTACAACATTTTCTTTCCCCTTTTTGTATTTGACTACATAAGGAAAAGTCTTAATGAATTCGACCCATTTTGCATGCCTACTGTTCAATTTAGCTTGGCTCTTAAGATATTTCAATGATTCATGATCGGAATGAATAACAAACTCTTTCGGCCAAAGGTAATGTTGCCACACTTCAAGAACACGAACCAAAGCATACAATTCTTTGTCATAAACCGGGTAATTAAGTTGAGCACCGTTTAATTTCTCACTAAAGTAAGCGACCGGTTTACCTTCTTGCATGAGCACACCCCTATACCGATTCCACTAGCATCACATTCAACTTCAAAGGTTTTGGCGAAATCCGGTAAAGCAAGCAAGGGTGCCTCGGTTAAGCGTTTCTTTAATTCTTGAAAAGTGTTTTCTTGAGATTGCCCCACACAAAAAGAACATTCTTTCTAGTTAATTCATTCAAAGGTGAGGCAATGGCACTAAATTCCTTGACAAAACGACGGTAAAAACTTGCTTGGCCATAGAAGCTACGCACTACGTTGATAGGGGTAGGCCAATTTTTAATTGCTTCAATTTTAGACTCATCTACCTCTATGCCATGAGTGGAAACAACAAAGCCTACGAATATAAGTTTCTCCATACAAAAAGTGCATTTCTCAAGATTAGCAAACAAACGTTCATCCCTAAGCACTAGTAGAACTTGCTTAATGTGGGCAACATGATCATGCAAAGTTCTACTATATATGAGAATGTCATCAAGTAGACTACCACAAATTGACCAATGAATTGCATAAGACATGATTCATTAAGCGCATAAAAGTGCTAGGAGCATTGGATAAACCAAAAGGCATGACAAGCCATTCATATAAGCCAAATTTGGTTTTAAAGGCAGTTTTCCATTAATCTCCTTCATTCATTCTTATTTGGTGATAGCCACTCTTTAAGTCAATCTTAGAGAAAATCGTAGCTCCACTAAGCTCATCAAGCATATCATCTAGCCTAGGATTAGGGTGATGATAACGCACAGTGATATTATTGATGGCTCGACAATCAACATACATTCGCCAAGATCCGTCCTTTTTGGGGACAAGAATAACAGGAATGGCGCAAGGACTTAAGCTTTCGTGAACATATCCCTTGTCAAGTAGCTCCTGTACTTGACGTTGAATTTCCTTGGTCTCCTCGGGGTTGGCGCGGTAAGGTGGCCAGTTGGGAAGAGGTGCTCTCGGAATGAGGTCGATGCGGTGCTCAATGCCTCGAATGGGTGGAAGCCCCGCTGGGACCTCATTGGGGAAGACGTCCTCGAATTCCTGCAAAACATGAGACATAGCTAGAGGAAGTGGGGGTGAGTCTTTAGTCAAAGCAACTACATCTTTGTACATAAGTACAAAGTGTAATGTAGGGGGTCATTCCTCACTCCTCTCATCTTGGATTTGGTGGCTAGCATCACTAAGCCTCTACTCTCTTCCTTGCTCTTTTCTCTCATTTGGGCTTGTGGCTCTCGCTCACCGGTTTGTGGAATTCACTCAAGGTGGTGCTCTCTCACTCACTTTTCTTCTTTTCTTCTTGAAGCCTTGCCAACTTTTGAGCATTGTCAGCGATGATTTGGCTTGGCGTCATGGGACGAAGCACATACTCCTTATGGTGCCACCGAAAGATGTACTCATTGGTGTGGCCGGCCATCGTGGCGCGCCGATCGGTCGTATTGCCATGGGCGGCCCAAGAGGAGGTGGCACACTGTCATTGGTACCACATCACATTCCACTATGTCTTGGTAGGCTCCAATCTTGAAGGAGACTTGCACCATGTGTTGTATCTTGACGGTGCCACTATCGCTCAACCATTGCACATGGTAAGGACGTGGATGCTTCTTGTACTTCAAGTTGTGTTTGAGCACAACTCTTGACTCGCCAAGTTGTGACAACTTCCTCCATCAATTATGACCTTGATGGTTTTGCCATTGATTGCAGCCTTGGTTTGGAAGAGGTTGCACCGTTGTTCGGGTTCATCTTGGAGTTGGACAGTGAGGATCTTCTTGGTGACGACGAGGGATAGACCCGACTCGGTCTCGCAATAGATTCACTCTTGTCCATCTTCATATTCTCCTTCTTGCTCAAGCCTGGCTACCTCATGGATGGCATCAATTTCGCCTTTGCTTGCAGACTCATACTCGCCTTCTTCGGTGATCAACATAACACATGCATTGGGGCACTCTCTTTGCATGTGACCACGCCCTTGGCACTTGAAGCATACGATGTCACGAGTCTTGCCCGTGGAAGCCATTGAAAAAACAGTGCTCGGACTCGGTGCTCCCTTTGAAGAAGAGGTGGTAGGATGGTTTGTGTTTGTCCATTGGCGCACACTTGTACTTCCACCTCCCATATGACTTTCTGTCTTGGTTGATGTAGCTCTTGGGGCAAGTTTTGCACTCGGAGTGGGGCGAGGAGCAACCGCTGGGGCACGCGAAGCATAAGGAGTGGGGCGTGTGGTATATGTTGAGGGCTTGGAGTAGCGAGCATCATCTTGCACCTGGCGCTCGGCCTTGATAGCTTGATGCACTAACTCCACAGCTGTGTTGTAGGGTTGATAGTCGGCGATGCACTTTATTGGGTGGTTCAATCTGGCCAAGAAATGGGCCATAACCTGCTCTTCAGTCTCTTGGACGTTAGCTCGGATCAAGGTGGTTTCCATTTCCTTGAAGTATTCTTCAACTGTTTGACTGCCTTGCTTGAGGTCTTGAAGTTTCTTGAAAAGGTCTCGCTTGTAGTACTTAGGCACAAAATGAGCCCGCATTTCTCTCTTCATCTCTGTCCAAGACATGACTGGTGGCTCTCCATTGCCATCTCGTTGATTCTGCACTTGTTCCCACCAAATAAGTGCAAATCCGTCGAACTCAAGTGAGGCCATGGCAACCTTCTTCTCTTCAGAGTAATTGTGCATCCGAAAAACCTTGTTCACCTTGAGCTCCCATGTAAGGTACTCTTCGGGGTCCATGGCGTCTTCGGTGAACTTAGACATGGTGAACTTGAGTTTGCCAAACTTTTCCTCTCCATCTCCTTGTTGACCCCTTTGCCGGTGTTCTGTACCCTCTTCATGATAATTCTGCCTTCTGAACCCTAGGTCTCTATCCGGGCGTCTTTGATGTCTCTGCTCACTAGGTTGATGAAAGCTTGAACCTCCTTCTGATGTAGTTCCCTCATTCTCATCATGCCCTTGGTGGTTTCTTGATTGACCTTGATTGTGTGGTCCATGAGTTGGAACTCGGCCACTTGATGAAGAGAGAGGTGCTTGGTGTCTAGCTGTTCTTCGAGCCTGAGCACGCCGTGCTGCCATCTCGGCATCAGTCTCATCAAGAGGATCCTCTTCATCAATCTCTGCTTCTGGAATTCACCCCTGAGTGCTTGAACAACTTCCTGCACAATGCTTGTCCTCATAGATTCCATTTGTCGGATCATGTGGTGCCTCAAATTGTCCACAGTCTCATGGAGGCTCCGTTGGAGGGCCAAATGTTGCCCTCGAGTCACACAATCTTCATTACCACTCGCTCCATGTGATCCTTCCCTAGACATGGTTAGCAAACACAAATATGGATGGACTATGTGGAAATTAGACCTCTCACCTCACTCACCACCGAAGTCCTTGCCTCCTTGGATAAAAAGATCGATGGGCCGTGGATGGTAAAGGTGACCCACAAGAGTAGGTTGAAGGAGTTCCAAGTTCCAAAGCACTAACTCAACAAAGCTTTTAGTGGATCTCAGAAGGATTAGCACAATACACTAAGCAAATGGAATAATGAGATTTTGCAAAGATTAGTAATAATCCATAATAGAAGCAAAGCAATAAGAGTTGATCTCAATGGATATAAGCGAAGCACAAGACAACTCACACTCAAGGATAATGTGATTTGTGCAACCAAAGGAAAGAGCTTGCACAAGATTTGTCTAATAAAGTCTAAAAACTCATGTTGCACAAATACTAGGAAAGATGCTAGCTCGATTGCAAAGTGTAGGGTGAAAGATTTGCACACTCGGCTACTACTCTATCTTAGGTTCTCTTCCAAGCTCTACGCTTTCCTACAAAATGGTCATGGCACTTGCTTTTTTTTTGACTCTTTCCTTTTGATCTTACTTTTCTTCCTCTTTTTCTTTGTGCCAAAACCTTACAAGACTAATGATTTTCAAATTGCTTGGGACAGGGTATTCTAAGTAGCACGAGTGTACAAGACCCTAGCAATCATAAAAGAGCTAGTCTTCATAGGTTCAAAGTGTTCGCAATTGGAAGATGTTGGCTCACAAAGAAAAATACAAGGAAGATGGACTTGTCTGAGATTATACCTTGCTTGTGGAGGTTGGTGTCGATGATGGTGACCTAGAGCTCGTCGCTAGCTTTCCAACGACGTCAAGATCTCCCAAAACGGACACCGGTGTGGAAGATATGCCCCAATTAGTGCAACTGCTGCGCCCTGTTTTTGCCCGATCTGGACTGTCCGGGTTAAATCCGGAGGGTCCCGGCCGCCCGGACTGTCCGGCTGGAATCCGGAGGGTCCGGCCGAGGAACAGAGGAGCGGATCTGGGGTTTTGGGCGGACCGAAAACCACCAAATCAAAGGGGCAAACGATGAAATTGGCCAAAGCAACGCAAAGGAAGGTTAGATCAACAAGTATAGCAAAGATCTAATGGATCAAAACCAACCAAAGCTCACCCAAACCTCCAAATTGCATCTAAAACTCAAATCGGGTTCTTTTTTGTGGGTTTTCAAAATAGGTAAGAAAAACCAAAACAAAAGGCAAGCAATTTGGGGGGGGGGAAGAGGGGATACAATTCCAAATCGTGGAAACCTAGAGCTCTGATACCAAGTTGATACGGAGGGCTCCCGATCTTCACGATTTGGACAAGGGGTAACTAGAAGGGCCTAGATGAAATCCCAAACCAACAACAAAACCCTAACAGGTTAGCCTTTGGAACTAGGACTCAAATCAACTCCTCCTCTCAATGAATGCCTCGATTACCATCCGGGGGCACGCGCTGGTCCTTACAATCCAAGGAAGATTACAAGGTCTAAGATGGAACCCTAATCTAGAGGGATGAAACCCTAGATTAGGAGCAAAGCTCACTATTAGTCTTAACAATGAGTCTAACCCTAATTAGGGGGGTATGGTATTTATAGATTAACCCTCCACTTAAGGATTACATGGGCCGTGGTCCGTTTTGCTGCTCGCAGGCAGAATCCGGAGTGTCCGGGTTGAGGTCGGAGGGTCCGGGAGGCTGGAGGGTCCAAGCCCTCTTCGGGTGGCAGTCCGGGATTTCCAGAGACGACTCGGACGTCCATCCGGAGTGTCCGGGTGAGGATCCGGGCCTGTCCAGAGAAGATCTGGACCCTCATCCGGAGCGTCCAGGCTGAGGTCCGGCCTTTCCAGAGAGGATCCGGATACTCGCTCGGAGGGTCCGGGCTGAGGTTCGGCTTTGACCCGGAGGGTCCGGGCCTCAGCTGGACAGTCCGGGTCTTCTCTTCTAGTGCACATCCGGGGGTTCCGACGAAGCGAGCCGGCTGGGGTTCGGCTGGGAGCTTGGGGACTTGATGCTTGGCGTCTCTTCCTCAGTCCCGTTGCTCGTCAGTTGGTTCTTCCACTTGGTTGCTCTCTCATACCTTAGCAAGCAAAGAATTAAAGCATTAGGTAGCATACCATTCATACTCAAATCAAGTGGAGATGTATCAAGGAATAGAGTCACCTCTTGTTGTATAGCCTTGGCTCGAGCCCCTCGTCATTGGTCCAATAGGTTTCAAAGGTGGACTTGGGCTCTTGTCATCCTTGATGGAGGTGATGTCCGCATCAGTAAAGGTCTTTCTAAGACAAGGCCATAACCGTATATACATATCATATCATAGTATTTCAGGTCACAAGCATAGCTAATATACTCTAGCATATTCAAATAAAAGTAACATGCTGAACCCATCCAAAGCAAGCCTAACATGCTAGTATAAACCAGATGACAATAGCACATAACGACTAGTTCCTGAGATATGTATATTTAAATAGAAACAAGCTTGACATAACCTAACATAGTTAGTATACATGAGAAGGCGATGGCACATAGCAACTGGATTGTGATACATGATTAATGGAAATGAACATGGCATATTCTAGCTTAACTAGTGATCATGTGATTAACATTTCAGAGGTTATCATCATCTGGTTACTGTTATAATATTGCTCACAAAATAATTAACCACGTATTGGAATCATAGAATTACATACTTTGACATATGCAACATGTATACTAGGCATAAATACCACCTACACATGCCAAATTAAATTAAGCTAATCATAGAGGTTAATAAATCAAAAACTACTCTCTGAAATTTAATTACAACAAGCTAATAATAGAGATAAAATTATAGTTAAAAATAGTAAACAATAGACACTTAAAACAAGCCTAAACAACATGTGATTTATGTTACATTAAAATGAATGCGCTAAAAGGTTGCAAACACCACTATAAAATAGTAGTGGGGTATATCTACCTTATGCAATAAAAACAGAAAACATTCCTATTTTAAATAATTAAAACAGTGCTCATATTAATTCTAGGAAAATCTACACAGCTCCAAAAATATGAAATTTAACAGAGGGGTTTCTACACATGCTAGTACACATGAAAAGGCGATAATCCCCAATAGCTAATTCATGAAAGATGAACAATAGCATGGTAACTTAGCATTACTAGTAAACATGTAATAGCAAACCAAAGGGTAATTTCAGCTTATCACACTAATATTATTGTTCACATAATAATTAGAATATATGAGAACTATAGAACTATATTCCATCATGTATGTCACACATGCTACAAATAATAGACCTACTCTAAGCATGCTAATTAAATCAAATCAAGCATAGTTCAGATCTCATATAAGTCTAATCTACTAATACACATGATCAAGCAATAACACCTAACCACTAAAGCATGAGATGTAAACGACATAATAAACATGACATAACCTAGCATGCTAGTCTGCACCATATAAATTATTAATAAACCCTATCATGCTAATTTGACATGAGCAACGTCGCACACTGCAGATATTAACCACAAATGAATATTTAGGTTTCTTCAACATTTATAATGGTTAACAATACCTCATTTTTGACACTACATAAATACATGTACCAAAGGCATCAATAAAACTAGAACTATAGGAAAGCTATGTTAAGCATTCAAAATTCATACATCCTACTTAGCTTGACCCATGGCTTAAGATCAGTACCAAACAATTATGAAACATTATTGCGTCTGGTTATACAATAACACAACAATACCTACCATTCTAGTATATAAACTGCATCAAACAATTTGTATAAACCTTAAATCATGCGAGCATGCTCATATACGTAAATGTCCATTATAGATTAAATCTAACCATGATATGCAATCTTGTAACCCGAGGTGTCATATATAACATGAACAAATCAGACATCAAAACACCTAATTCATTAATTTGAATTGGATCCATTCTAGTGTTCATATGTCCATTAGAAATCATAATCTCATGGCAATATTAATCAAGCATGAACATCATATAAACATAAAACAATGTTACAGGGTACCACAAGATAATATGAGACTTTACTATACGGGCGGTGGTGACGTTCGCAACACAAAGCCGTCAGAATGGGATATAGATCGGTTCTGGATAAATCAGAGGGTTTTGGATGCTGCACGATGCTCGCTCAAGGAAATCATGATCCACCAATTGGATTAGAAACTAGACACAAAGAGGTACAATCCTACCAAAGGGTTTTGGAAAAAGCTTACTGAGTCAACGGCAAAAGGTCGGACAAGATAAATAGATGCAGACTGAATCTAGATATCCGCGGATAGCATGTCGGAGACGGATGCATTCCCGACAAACGGCTACATGGATCTACAAGAAAATTTATACAGGTGTTGATAGGAACCCATGGCTCAAAGAGACTGAAGGGATTGTTGAAAGACTCACCGGATCAATGGGAAAGAAGGTCATAATGTCACTGAACCATTCGCATAGCCACGCATAGACCCAAATAGCAGAACAAACAAAATGGATTTCCCGGAGATTTGGAGAATTGGATTGCCTCCAAATTTTGTGGAGGTGATCTTCATATCATTGAGCACAATCCCACCGAATGGATCTTCAAAGGAGCTCCGAGGCGACGAAGCACTGTTCCAATCTAGATGCATCTGTAGACAAATCTGGATACAAACAACACGTCAGTGCTTGGAGCTTTGCCGGAGATTGCACCGTTGGATCTTCAAAAAGATTTCCAAAGCAATAGGAATTGCAAAAATACAAAGGCAATGCGTGCTGTTTGGAGACTGCACGCGAACAAAAGGGGAGGCCGAGGGTTTGGAAGGTTTAGAGGCAAGGATTTCGTGGAATAGAAGTGTGGGGAGTGGGGAAAAGAGAAGGGGAGGTGAGGGTATTTATAGGAGGATGAGGGGGAGGAAAAGGGGCACAGGCGCTCGGGATTCTGGCTGAAATGGCTGGCAAAGCAGCTAAGGAGGGAAGGAGAAAAAGAAAAAAAGGGATTTCCTTTCTCAAAAAACTAAAATAAAAATAAAGAACAACATAGCGAGATGAAATATCAAATAAACTCCAAAACTCTGAGAAATAAATCCAGGAGACATATTCCAATTCAAAATGCAAATAAATTTCAAGTTGGATTAATTTAAATTAACTCCAGTTTAATTTGTAAAATTGGAAATAAGCTTTAATTAGTGGAAAAAAATCTACAAACTTTTGGGGTCCTGAGTTTTAGATTTTTTTAAAGCTCCAAAATTTGGTCTGTTACATTATTTTAATTGGATATTTTTTAGACTTTTTTAGTTGAGTTGATAAAAAAATTTAGCAAAAGATTTAATTACATAGGATTTTAATAACAAAGACAATAGAAATAAAAATAAAAGTTTCCTTTCTGGCTAAACTGATTTGGGCCGACTCAGCCTAATTTTGGCCCAAGAACCCGCGTTGGGCCTGCTCTGCACCCGTTCGGCCTACTTAGTACCCGGTTAGGGTTTTTACCCTACCCGGTCGGCTCCCTCCTCCAGATCCTCTCTCTCTCTCTCATTCTCTACCGCCACCTCTCGACTTTTTTAAATAATAATTTTTTCCCATAAATCACAAAAGTACAACACGGATTCAAAATATTTCAAAAATGAGGCAGCGTCGGCTATTGAGAGGCCAAAACGACCAAATCGGCCATCAAACGGCCGAGAAGAGATCAATCGGCACCCTGTTGGCCGAAAAGCACTAGTCTAGCAGTCACCCGACATGGCCCTAGTCGGCCAGCCAGTGGCCGACAAGGCCCTAGTCGGCTGCTAGCTGGCCGGCTAGGCCCTCGTGAAGCTTGTTGGCTACTTGCTGGCCGAGGCGTCTCAGAACTCAGCCAATGGAGAGCCGATATGTGTCCCAGCTACCCTATTTATTCACCCCTAGACCTCTCTCTGTCTCCCACCCACTGATGAACAGAATAGACCAAGCAAGTGGATAGAGAGGAGAGGGGTTTAGGGTTCAGGAGCGAGGGGAAAGAGAGGACATTAGGGTTTTGAAGGCGAGGCGGAAGAGGGATCTCAGTAGCAGGGCTCGTGTGAGGTAAATATTTGCGTAAATTTTTTGTTTAGTTTCCTGGAAGTAGTAACTATGCCTGTATTGCAAAATGGTAGGAATGGCTTCATCTGGTTCAGATGACATGCCGAAGGAGAAGCTGTTTGCCGATATGCCTAAGGAGTTGATGTTCCCCTTTGCTGGTGCCAAGATCCGTGAAAACTAATGGAGTCAAGAGAGATGTCGTACACCTTCGGAAGGTTCTTCATGGGTGCTAACTACGATTAAGAGCCAACGAAGGTTGGCATGCACACATGGCGTGAAAGGGTAAAACTCGCACATACCCGCATTCATAACACAATGCAATACAATGCTAACAGTCATTTGCTTGCAGTCTCTACCCACTATATGTGACTGCATCAGTGGCTGGACAGTACCCAATTGAAAGAGGATGAAGAACAACTCATGCGCGAGGTTTATTTTAGGCGAGACTACGCTCTGCAATGCATGGGCGAGGCAGAGCAGGAGGAGAAGCGAAAGCGTTGGCAAGAGGCGCAACGCAATGAAAAGAAGGAGGCAGAATGTCAAACTACAGAGGCACGTGAGCCTGAAGGGGCGAGGAAGTATGAGATGGCGTGTCACGCGAAGGAAGGAGAGGAAGCTCACGCTTGTCGTATGAGGAAGGGAAAATATCCCAAAGGCCCTGAGTAGTTATTACTATGTTCTAATAGGTTGTTCGGTCTTATGGTTGTATCATGCGAATGTTATCATACCGTCCTGTCACCCCAAGTGTACTGATAACAATGTACCGTACTCGTACTCTAGAATTTGATGAAATAAACTAAGTGTTCCATGAAACGTCACTACTGCAGGTAGACCCTCTCCTGAACCCCCTCCACTGACGGGCATAAAATGGTCCGTCGCTGGAGGGGAACTCCACCGACGGACGGAAAATAGCCCGTCAGCGAGAACGCAGCAAAGCAGAAGGTGAGGAGCACCACTGACGGGCGCCAAAATAGCCCGTCAGTGGAGATGAACATGAGGAGGGATAGATGACGCGTCATTTTCACTGACGGGCTCTTGTTAAGCGCCCGTCAGTGGAGATGACAACTCCACTGACGGGCTCCGATGTTGTAGCGACTAAATTTTACGACAAGAGATCGGCAAGGATTCTCGGGAATAAATGGGTCTCTCATACATGCATGCATCTAGGCCATTTAAAATTGGCTTAGCTCGGAAATCTTGGGAAGTTACGACGCAAAAACAACCTCAATTAAATTGGCGTAATCAACTTCACCAAAACATAACCCTCATAATTTTCTTAAGTTCTATATACGTCTGAGGACCCTCACTCACGTTCCTCAAGCCAACGAAGTCCAGATGCACAGTTAAGCCTGATACTTCTCCTTGTTTGAGCAAAATTAAAATAATTTAATTATATGAACACCCTCTGCGTTTATGTAACCCAAAGTATTACATTTAAAAGTTAATCGTCGTATTGACCTCAGGACTAACGTTTGGAAAATAATTGAAGAGATAAAAGTACCTAGGGTTCAAACTTCATTTTTGAGCTATACTACTAAATCATTAAAGTAATAAAGCTACACTAGGTTTATAGACTGTTATTGACAAAATAATTGAAACAGCAAAGAAATACAACAAAAGAAAATACAAAAAAAGGTCTTATCTTACCTGCCGCGTGGAGCCTCCTGCAGCTCCTTTTTCCCCATCTGGCAAACCTTCTTTTCTTCCCCACGCAAGCACAGCTGCAGGCAGTCCCCTGTTCTTCTCCCCACTAGCTCTTCTCGGTAGCCTCGCCGTCTCCTCCATTTTTCTCTGCTCAGCACCCAGATCCAACTCCGCACCTCCCAGCCTCCTCTGCTCGCCGCCGGCCGAGCTCCACCACCGGCCGGCCACCCTCCGCGTGTCTCCTTCCTCGCCGCGCGCCCCTGTGGCCTTCGCCGCCACCCCCGTGGGCCGCCGCCGCCAAGCTCCCTTCACCGAGCACCTCGGCCCGCCACGGCATGCCGCCGCTCTGCCGCGCCACCGTGGAGCTCCCGCCTCCCCATCGCCGGAGCGCCTCCTCCCCGCGGTGCCTCCCTTCCCCAAGCTCTGACCCCGCTGCCCCTCTACACTCCACTGCCCCGCCTCCGCTACCAGCGCCGTCTGCGGCCTCCTCTCCCCAAAACCCGCAGCTCCACCCCACGCGCGCGCCGCCAGCTCACCCGGGCCTAGCTCCCCGCACGCCGCCGGTCGCTCCCAGCCTCCTCCCGCCGCCGCCTCCGGCCTGTGCCGCCCGGATCTGAGCTCCTGGCCGGTGCCCGCCACGCTCAGGTTCGCCACCGACGGGCTCAAGCCCGAGCTGAAGCGCCGCCCCCGCCGGTTGCTCCTCCCCGCCGCATGCGCCACTCTCGGCAACCACCCATGTGCGCAATGGCTCACCGCCAGCCCGACCGCCGCCCTGCCACGCCTGCGAAGCCCCCTCGTGCCGCTCCGACGTGTTCACCGAAGGCTTGTCCGAACGGTTGACTTCGGCTTCCCCACCTCCGGCAACGTGGGCTGTGTCCCTCTTCTCTGAGCCGAGTGCTACCGTGGTCAGTGCCCCACCGCGTTTTCTTCTTTTGTTGTTATGGCCAGCTCCGGAGTCCATTTTGAAAATGAGTAAACCGACCGTGTGTAATTAGTGCAGTGGTAGGATTAAGATAGAGTGGTGTAATGCATGTCGTTTCGGACAGACCCTAAGCATCGATTAGTATGAGTATGCAGCCGGTAAAACCGATTAGGGCTCGGATTGGTAATCGGCGAGTAATCTGTGATGACGGTTAAGTGACGTAGACCTTGTCTAAATTTTGTTCGGATTAAAAGTGCGTCAATGATTCACTATATACTTGTCAGAAGAAAATACATTAATCCGACTGATCGTGTTGTCCAGGTTATTGAATGAAGTTAATTGAAATTAACAACAAATAGTATCAGTGGTTCTCTAATGACGGATAGGATAAGTTAATCCCTGAATGAACTAATCAATGACCTTTCGACCTACTTGAGCAAATCAGTATGGTTCTTTTTGCTATGACACTATAAAATGCGATACTTAGCTTATTAGCTACTTTTGTCCAGCTGTTGTTCAGAGTCAGCTACTGATTGACTCAATATGTTGTAATCACTAGTTGAACATTTAATTAATCAATTGGTACAATAGTGAGCCAACTATGACCAGCCTACCAAGCTATTTCGGGAAAACAGCGTTAAGTCAATTAGTTGGTGTCCTGACCTACTAGGCATTCTGAATAATTATTGTTTAAAACCAAACCATAGCGAGGAGAGACAGAGTTGGTTAGAGGTTAGTCCTTGGTTAGCAAGCTTAAAACGCTAGTAACTTTCGGCAATGGATTCTACCCGAGCTAATGGCAATTAAGCGAACCAATGGTCGATATGCCGATTGCTGCAATCATGGTCTAACGGTTCATTGATGTAGAGGTAATATAATTTAGGTTTAGCTGTGTCAAGGACAATCTCATACACCATATGCTGATAAGTTTAAATGAAAAGAAATGAGTACCTAGTTCTATGATATGTGGGACCATGCAACGAACACTTGATTAACTAGGAAATGTAATATCTATAAAGATGACATGACGAAACCACCCGTTGTTCTTAGATGATGAGATCATGTTGGAAATAAGATATGCAATACCTTGTTCTTTACTAAGAAGAAGACAGGAAATGCTAAAATCTAATTAGACTTGAAGCTTCGTAGGAAATGCATGCGCCTTCCGAGTAAAATGAGTATTTCACCTAAGATCATCCTTGTACTTGTAGGCTTTCATAATGCCATTACTATATGATGCTGTATTTAGAGAGTTCAGAAATAACCAAATTGCACTGGGCTTACTACTAAGTAGTAATACTAGAGAATCTAGCTTAACAGTAAAGATTAAAATGACTAACGCCATAACTCATCTAAGTACTGGTATATAATCGTGCTATCGTGTTACACATCCATCTTAGTTGCCTATCTCAACAATCGAATGCATCTATATTAATCGCGACTCCATGTTCTCACCTACAACAACGAATCGATCAATTGAGACCTAACCCTAATTGATGGAGGAAAATCCTTCTCTTTAGTTGCATACTATATTCCATGCACGCATCCATATTTTAGATCCATCCATGATTAAAACTATATCACAACTAAAACTAAACCCAAAGTCTAGAATCAACACCCACCCATTTATGTACTTGTGTACTTTATTTTAAATCCACCGTAGTTGCATCCATATCACTGGCATTCATGCATCTTCGTCCTTTTCGAATTAGTTCTTAGGGTTGCTTTTTCCCTTTTTAGAGGTCGCTTGCTTCTTACCGGTGTTTCAAGTATTCTGGAGTTCTCCCGCATGTTCCCCGCAAGATCAGGAACAAACCGAATCAGGCAAGCAGAGCTTGTTGCATCTTTACCTTCCGTACTCTTGTGTATGCCCTTGTTATATGTGCTATGTGTATGAATGTTTATCTGTGAATTGTCGCAAGTTGCGTACACTAGCATGTGTAGGATGTGTCTTACGTCGAGAACATCTGATGGCTCTTCAACTAAATGGTTAAGTGAGTTATGAGAGCCGAGGGCGTGCACAATGGGTACGGTTGGTGTTCATCGTAGTTTGATGGCGACGCGGGAGTAAGTAGAGTTTTAGTCGTCACACCAACCCTATCTTCAGCGTGTCACCATCCCTTATCACACGTGGACGCTAGCGAGAACCAACACTGAGGATAGTTGGGGTAAGCCTCCATGCACTTTGGAGGCTCGCTACCTCCAAACTGTTATGCACTCACTATGCCTGCAGGGGTTGAGTTGTCGGTAGTGGTTCGAGAGATTTAAATGAACCTTTGAGGATTAGATCAATTTGGATTGGATTTAGGGGCTGCCCTAATCAAATTGGATGATGTTAATGGATTGATTTGGACCGGACTCATGGGTTGCCCCCAATGGATTTGGATTTGATGACTTGATCTCGTGGTGAATTGGTTGTGAGATGTTGGTGTCCTGAGTTAGTCTATTATTTAGTCTGCCTTTACTTCACCTTATTAATGTTATGTTCTTAACTTGTATATTGTTACTTTGAGAAGCATTCATGTTTAATTGTTGTTGTACTAGTATGAGTAGGACATTTAATCAAGCACGAATAAGTCTTGCGAGTACGTTCGTACTCACCTAGGTTATTCCTAGAGCTTGCAGGTGAGCCGGTGGTCGAAGATTATTTTGATGATGCCTGAACGTGTGTTTCCTCGGTAGTGTTCGACTCATGGGATGGGTTGTAGCTTTTGTTCAGCGGTCATCGTGCCGCTGTGGGACACTTTTATTGTTCTTCCGCTGTCGTTTTATTCTCCGTACTCGGATATGTGTTCGGATATGACCAACTAATGTAAAATGTTGTCCCATCGTGGACTGTTATTAGTAATATCGTAATGTAGAGCTTTGTGATGATATCCGAGTTGTTAATCCAGGCTGTCCCTGCACAATGCGTGAATGATATGAAGTGTAGGGGTAAGCCGTGAAGGATCGAGGCCGTACCGTTTTCTACTAAGTCAAGCAGGTGTTGGTTGAGTGACCCGCTGGCTGAGATGCTGTGCCGGCCAGGCAGGGTGTGGGCGTTCTACCGGGCTTTCGAGCGACCCACTAGCTTCCGAGCTAGGTTAGGGTGTGGGTAGAATTGCCGGGCTCCTCCGACTTTGCTTGTCGTGGTGGGATTCGGGAACGACTCTGACTCTTCACCGGATCATGGAATAGTATGTGGTTTTGGGAAGATTGGTCGCTTCCGGTCGGCTCGCACGTGGCGGGTGTCGGATCGTTCTACCTTGGTGCGTACGGCGCAGGTACCGTGCCACCGGGCTGACGAGTCCTTCGGTCCTTGGCGACTTCGCGTTCCCCTAATCATATGCAATTCCGGGTCCGTGACAGCTTGGTATCAGAGCCGAGCTGACCGTAGGAAGCCAATTGCAGGTGGTCGTTAGATAGGACTCGCCAATGCCGAGAAAACTATTTGCAAAATTAAAACCCTATGTTTAAATTTAATAAGTAGATTGCTTTTTATTCCTTAACCTCGTCACTCTTAGTTCTGAATGTTCTTCCTATTGCATTTGTTTTCCCTTGTGTGGCTAACCATATCCTCTCTAACCTTAAATTGTATAGGATGATGTTTTCGAGATCAGAGTCATGCTGAAAATAAAAATTTGAGAAAGGAGTAGATGATTAATAAGTTTATTTGGATTATAGGGCTATGTAAATCTTGGATTTTGATTGGATTATAGGAAATTGTTGGACTAATTCCTAGGTCAAAAGTCATAGTATTAGCAAATACCCTTTGGAAATTGGAGTAAGATCAGAGATAGACCTAAATGAGTTGGATTAATAGGAGATGCAATGGAGTGCGAAGAATTAATTGATTTAGCAAAGTAATTAATTATTGCTAGTAGATAATTTCCTTGACATTGATTCTAAATGAAAAAGTGATGGACAGAAGTAGAGATTGATTACCAGACCAATTGATTATGATTATGACTTAGCATCAAAGACGAATGGATCTTTGGCGGTTCATGATATAAGCATTATCGGAGGATCTAATGTATTCATAGGTCTCTAGTGATAAGGACCTTAAGTTGCTGTTGGTGCCAATAATTATAATAGATCCGAAGATTGGTTTAGTCATTGGATATTGGTGAAATTAGAAGTATTGCCGTTGAGCTTGGATAATTATGAGTTGGCAGGTGATACGATAGAAGACGTATAGATGGCAACACTACTATTGGATTTGGAAAGAATCAGGAGTAATAGATGAAGGGACTTAGATAAATTGTTGGATCGGTGGAATATGATTAATAATGAACATTTTGAATACAAGTGGATGAGACAAAAATGAAGTCTATAGATGGAGGATTAACAGGAAATGATTATGGGCCTTAAGATAATACTTATAGGTTAGGTAGATGATCTTTGGAATTCGATTTCCCTATAGGAAATTGCTAAGGTAGTGATCTGTCTTTAGAAAGATGTCTTGGTGAAATAGTTGAATTCTACATGCTAAAGGATTGATTTAAGCACCATGGCATTTCCCCCTACGACTACGAGCATATCCCTCTTAATCCAATCTTGCGTTCTAAGGCATTTTGATAGCTTGACTATCATACCCGAGTCAAGTGAGTGGTAATCAACTGTTCCCTCCTTCCATACTTAGGTAGCATCCCAAATAAACAATAGTTCTTTCGTCCATTTCAGTGCAAGTGAACGGCAAAATCAGCCTATCAATTGTTTAAATCCTAACTCATTCCTACTCCCAGTCGTGGTTATCCTCCTTCCTTCTCCTAGGAAACCTTTTGGAGACCTTCTTTAGTTGTCCCATAGCTCACTTGGAGAAACTGTAATTGCTCTTCTCCCATGTTTATAATGAGGAACCAACCTTTAAGCTTAAGTTAATCTCCTGAATTTCTGATGACTCGACTGATAATCTTACCCTTGTTTTCCATCCCTATTGAGGTGATTGGACTAATGCCCAACCCACTTCTTGAGCGATGCCTTTACCCATCATCTCGATTGGATGTTAATGTGTGAGGTTAAGTGATGAGTAACAACCCCTCCTCCTGGTGGTGATGCACCCCTTTTCTATAGATTCTCGTCAAGGGGAAATACAAGATGGGTGGTGGTAGGGGGTTAATAACTCAGGGAAAAAATCGACACGATGTTTTCTACTACGTTTCTTGCTGCTTACGCGACCCAGCGCGCGCCGTGCGGAAGACGGGGGATCCTGGGTACCAACAATTAGGCGTTTAGTATGTGGAGGGGGGTGCAATGTAAAAAAAAAAAAAAAATAAGAAAAAAAGAATATAAGAAAAAAAGAAAAAGAAAAGAAAAAGGATAAAGATAAAAAAAGACAAAAGAAAAAAAAAGAAAAAAATAAAAAAAAAAAAAAAATAAAAATAAAAAAAAAAAATAATAAACAGGAGAAAAAAAAAAAAAAATGAAAGAAAATTAGAAGCAACAACACAAAAAACATAACACAAGAATAAAAAAATAAAACATGCATAAACTAAAATAAAATTGTTTCTAAGTAAGCAAAAAAAAAGAACAAATAGGCAGTCAGAGATGGGAGGAAAAAGACTATACTAGCGTCGTCCCATGCTTCTGTCTTTAGCCCTGAAGAGGTTGCTAAAAACCTCGGGCAGGCCAGTGACTGAATTAATGGAAGAAAAAAAAAAAAAAAAAAAAAAAAGAGTATAGAAAAAAAAAAAAAAAACAAAAAAAAAAAGAAAAA
>JAGXJF010000250.1:0-137315 GCA_019208055.1 Stipa capillata
AGTTGCCATTAACCATCAAAACCAACTTGGGGCCTAGATGCTCTTTCAACCGCCACGCTTCCTCTTTTTTTTCTCTTTCTTGCTCCACCTTGCGTCACATTTTCCATAAAAACTGTGAAAAATATCCACGCTCTTTTGAAGCTAATTTTTCCATGACGTGTTCTAGGCTCCACCTCGCCTTGTGCACACACCGCCGTCCTCTGTCTCGTACCCTTCGGATTCCTCTACACCGCCTTAAGATCTACCATCAACCTCATGCTCTAATACCATTTTTGGGGTTTAGTCACACATCGGTTGTGGACGGAGGCAGAACACGACTTATAAGGGCGAGGATAGCCCCTCCTATTAGGATAGTCTTTTAGGGGGAGAGGGACTAAGACCTCTTATAAGCTTGTGTTGCTTTGTGGTTGGGCTAGGCCCGCAATGGGGGCTGGAATGCTAGTGTTTAGCGGGCCTGGGATTGCGCAACAATCTCCAATTGAGTAGTAGTTACCATAGGGGTAATTGTGCAAAGTAGACATAGAATTTCTGGACTTGAAGACTTGGAAACATGGAAATGGGCACCTCCATCTGGAAATTTTGCAGCATCGACACGAGAGCTTCCTAAATGGAGGTTCATCCTTGGGTCATCCTACACCAAGCGGAAATTTCGTAGGTACATCCAAAATGGTCGGCATGGTATATTGGCTCTTTGCCCTAGAGGTCAGTGAAGGCACCGAGAAGATAGTGGGGGTCACAGAAGGAGGTCGAAGACAAGGTAAGGACAGGGACTTGGAACACAACAGGGAAAAGCTTCATCTTAACTCCCAAATGGAAGCAGTGGTAGCGCACTCCCAAGCACTAGCAGGGAATCTCAACCATGCACAGATAGGAAGGAAATGCATGAATAAACCACTTCTCTCCATAAGCTAACCACGTGAGTGGCTCCCTTCTCTACCACAAGGCATGGAGAAAGTGGAGAAAACTTGCACGTCTTGCTGGGCAATAAGGTTAGTTTTGCCCACAAGCTCAATGGGTTTAAACTAGAATTTGCAACAATGGTAGGAGATGCAACACAACCCATATGTTGGCATGTTGCAAATGTTTATCGCTCAAATGCATCGAAATGGGTGATAAAAAAAGGATGGCTACACATGTAGGATGACAGAAATCTCAGAAGGATGGGGTTCTCAAAAATAAAAGAGCACGGAAGAGGTGAAACTCTGAAAATTGTTGCCCACTAAGGCTAGCAACTAGAAGAAAATTGAGGGAAAGAGAGGAAAAGAGCATAAGAGAGGCTTTTGGACAGCGAAGGATTCAAGGGCACATGAACACAGAGATCAAGTGAAGTCGAAATGGTAACATGCAACAAGGCATCAACCCTGATATCACAGTCACCTTTCCAGACTTGATATCTCGTCCCCTAGCTTCTAAGAAGAATTTGGGGCCAGATCAGGCCACAAAATTCAGGTTGTGAGGGGTTTGAGCAATTTTAGATGACCAACACGTCTACTTGGGCAAAGATCACATGGGGTGAAGGAATTTCTCAAAGTAGGTACGACTGTCCTATGCTAAAGCTTGATTGATCAGAAGTGAGGTTTCACTATATGGAAGCACTACGGCATTAGCATCATAGCTTCTCTAGATGGAAAGATTTGGACATAGGTCTCCCAATAGTGGGGTGGACCATGACACTACTGGAGTCTTGAAGCAGGACTCTAGGAAGATGCCCAAAAGAGGGTTGAGTGCCCGTGGTCCTTGCAAGGCAGCGAAGGCACCTTGGTGACACTAAGATCACAAAGAAAATGTCATGACATGGAGCTGAAGTGAAACCAGAATTAGACGAAAATGGAGACACATAATTATAAAAAGGAAACTCTAGTATGATAGTCGCAGAAAAAGCCACGAGTAGAAATCACCAAAGCTCAAAAGGACACCCTGCATAGTAATACAAGATGACATGAGATTTATAAACATTTTTGCAATCAAATGAACTATGGAAGAAGAAAATTTAGATCTAAGACTTAAGCGACAAGAAATGAATAGAATTATACTTATTATTTTTCCAAACATCAACAACAACAACCAAGCCTTTTTGTCCCAAGCAAGTTGGGGTAGGTTAGAGATGAAACCCAATAAAATTTGCATGAGCTAGAAGGTAAAGAAAATAAGGTTTGAGAGGAATATTATGGTTTGGGCACGTGGATCGCTAATTTCCACGCGGATCTATTTAGAGACAAATCCTTAGATATATTCCAATCCTTTAAGTATCTTTTTACTGCCTCCTCCCATGTCAACTTTGGTCGCCCCTGCCCCTCCTAGTATTGTCTATAGATCTTAGAATATCGCTATGCACAAGTGCTTCTGGAGGCTTCTAGAGGCCTCCGTTGGATATGTCCAAAACCATCTTAATCGATGTTGGACAAGCTTCTCTTTAATCGGTGCCACCCCTACCCTATCACGTATATCCTGATTCCGGATTCGATCCTTTCTTATACGACCATAAATCCACTGTAGCATATGCATCTCTGCTGGATGTGTTGTCTTTTAGTGGGCCAACATTCTGCTCCATACAATGTCGCATGTCTAATCGCCGGCCTATAGAACTTACATTTTAGCTTCTGTGGGACCTTTTTGTCACAAAGGATGCCAGATGCTTGCCGCTTTTCATCCACCCCACTTTGATTTTGTGGCTAACATCCTCATCGATACCACCATTGCTCTATAGCATTGATCCCAAGTATTGAAAAATGTCTTTCTTAGGCACTATTTGCCCTTTTAGACTAATCTCACCCTCCTCACACCTAACACCACTAAAATTGCACCACATATACTCGGTTTTGGTTCTACTAAGTCTAAACCCTTTCGATTCTAAAGTATGTCTCCACGGCTCTAATTCCTATTGACATCCATCCTACTCTCATCTACTAGCATCACAACATCAGCAAAGAACATACACTAAGGAATATCTTCTTGTATATCCCTCGTGACCTCATCCATCACTAAGGCAAAAAGGTATGGGCTCAAAGGTGACCCTTGATGTAGTCCTATCTTGATTGGGAAGGCATCGGTCTCACTGTCACAAGTTCGAACACTTGTCACAACATTATCATATATGTCCTTGATGAGGGTAACGTACATAGTTGGGACTTTGTGTTTTTCCAATGCCCACCACATGACTGCCCTTGGTATTTTATCATACGCCTTCTCCAAGTCAATGAATACCATATATAGATCCTTCTTCTATGCTCTTTATCTCTCCATAAGCTAACCTAGCAAGAAAATCGCCTCCATGGTCGATCTCCCAGGCATAAAACCAAATTAATTTTTTGTGATGCTCGTCAATGTTCTTAGTTGATGCTCAATCTCTCTCCCATAACTTCATAGTATGACTCATAAGCTTAATTCCTCGGTAATTAGTACAGTTTTGAATATCTCTTTTATTATTGAAGATAGGTACTAGTATACTTTTTCTCCACTCTTCGATCATCTTGTTTGACCAAAAGATGCGATTGAATAGCTTAGTTTGCCATACTACTGCCATGTTTCCAAGGTATCTCCACACCTCAATAGGGGTATCATCGGAGCCCAACACCTTGCCTCCTTTCATCCTTTTAGGTCCTCCTTAACCCCGAACTCTTGGATCCTCCACACAAAACGCTTGTTGGTGTCATCAAAGGAGTCATCAAACTCAAGTATAGTGCTCTCATTCCCACCGTTGAACAGTTCATCAAAATAATCTCTCCATCTGTTCTTGATCTCCTCGTCTTTCACTAGAAGTTGATTTACCTCGTCCTTGATGCATTTAACTTGGTTGATGTCCCTTGTCTTCCTCTCACGAATTTTAGCCATGTTGTACACATCCTTTTCACCTTCCTTTGTGCCTAATCGCTAGTATAGCTCATCATAAGCCCGCACCCTTGCTTCACTCACAGCTCGCCTTGCTTTCTTCTTGGCATCATTCTACTTCTCCATGTTGTTTGTGCTTCTGTCATGATGTCAACACTTGTAGCATTCTTTTGGACATCATCATTCTACCACCAGGTATCTTTAGGTTTGAATTTCTTTCCTTTGGTCACTCCAAGCACCTCCCTAGCCACCACTCGGATGCAAGTTGCCATCTTCATCCACATGCTATTCACGTCTTCCTCTTCTTTCCATGGTCCTCCTACAATCATCCTATCCTTAAAGATCTGTTGTGCTTCCCCTTTGAGCTTCCACCACATTGTTCTTGTGATTTTGGCACCTTTGTCCCGACGAACACATAAATAAAGTGAAAATTAGCCACCACCAGCTTATGTTGTGGGACAACACACTCACGAGGTATCACCTTGCAATCTACACAAGCTCGTCTATCCACTCTCCTGGTAAGGACAACATCAATTTGGCTGGAGTGCTGAGCACTACTAAAGGTCACTAAATGGGATTGTCTTTTTCTAAAAAAGGTATTAGCTACCATTAGGTCGTAAGCTAGAGCAAAATCTAAGATGTTCTTGCCCTCTTGGTTACTATAGCCATACCCAAAGCCCCATGCACTCCCTCAAATCCCTCATTTTATGAACCCACATGGCCATTTAGATCTCATCCTATGAAGAGTTTCTCATTAGTAAATACAGTTCTAACCGTGTCATCTAAGTCTTCCCAAAATTGCCTCTTTATGCTCACATCGAGGCCTCCTTTTGGGCATAAGCACTAATGACATTCAACACCAGATCTCCGATGGCTAACTTGACTAAAATAATCATATCCCCCTGTCTCTGGATGTCCACTACTCCATTCTTGAGGCTCTTATCAGCTAGAATGCCTACACCATTCCTATTCCGAACCAACCTTGAGTACCATAACTTGAAACCAGTATTCTCCACCTCTCTCGCCTTCTAGCCTGTCCATTTAGTCTCCTGGACACAAAGGATATTTACAAGTCTCCTAATCGTAGAATCAACTAACTCTCATAGCTTCCCGGTTAAGGACCCTACATTCCAACTACCCATACAAATCCTATTTGCATCGACTATCTTCCTTTCCCTTCGCATCTGTCGAGGAAAATGCGAAGACCCTTGCAGACTTATCACTACATTCGGGTGCTGATGTAGCGCACCACTAAGGTTATGACGGCCTGGCCCTTGCTCATTTAACACCACATCCAGGTTCCGATATGGCGCGTCGCTAAGAGGGTTACGCCCCAACGAATTTCTACTGGGTTTCATATCCATAAGAATGGCTGAGTTTTAACATTGGCTCGCCAAGCTTATCACAACCCTCCTCCTTAACCCGGGCTTGGGACCGGCCACGGAGGAGTTATTGTCTTTTTGTTTTGTTTTTCCAAACATCATTTTTAGTTTTATAAATAGTTCTTGCAATATCAATTTGTTCACTAATGACCACTTGCAAGGTTTGCTCTACGGTCAGTTTGGCTCTGATTACAAGCTGCTAGGTCCCTGAAATTCCATAAGACCTAAGGTTTGATGCTAATCTCTGAATACCCGAGCAATCGTCGAACACACCATACGCTCTCCACAATGTCATATGCATTCACTATTGGATGATCCGACACCTGACCAACATCTCATACGCACCTCAGGCGTATGCGTCACTGTTTTTTCAAGCTGGGCAAAGATAAAGCATCAACTTTGAAAAATTCAATGCAATTCCAAAATCCGGTAAAGAAGTAGCATCGCTATCCAGTTCATCAAGTAAGGTATGATCGGAGGAGCCCGGCAACTGTACCCTCACCCTAACCTAGCCCTAGGGCTAGTGGGTCGCTCGAAAACCCGGTATGAGCACCCACACCCTGCCTAGCCAGCACAGCATCTCAGCTAGCGAGTCACTCAACCAAACTACCACAATGAAACGAGAGAGGAAACCTTATTTCTTTACGACCATTCCGTACATTTCAATTCATTCACGCATGGTGTACGGAAGGCCACAATAACAACTCGTATATCTCAAATCAAACACTAATAGAAAGGTTATACAAGATACATAACTTTATCTCTTACACGAGGATATACATAGATCACACAAAATACGACTCGAGGATCGTTTACATGTTTTTAAAGTTCAAAAAGAGCAGCAGGAATAAACTGAAAACCCTTGAGATGGCAGCACCACCATCTTTAAAAGAGACACATAACCCACACGTGTGACCAAGAAGGACAAATGATGAGGACATGATCCCCATGGATACAGCCACTACCACCTCTACTTCCTCTACTTCAACTATGTCTGTTGCTCAAGCTATAGAGAATAAAAAGAGGTTCGTCAAGATCGTCAACAACAAGCGAGGATTCAAGATTCAAGTTCAAGCTTTTGGGAGGAGAAGAAAATGAAGTTCTTGTGACCATGAAGATGTCTCACATGGATTTGTGCTGTACAAGGAGTTCTCCCACGTCACTTTTAGTCCAAGAAGAGTTAGAGATCAAGTCCAACAAGTTTTGGACTCTGTTTCAGATTTCTGAGATAGCCCTGACTTCAAACGTCTTTATCTCGGGCATATGAACTCCGATTTGGGTGATCTTGGACTCTTTGGAAAGCTTATCTCATGCTCTTTCAAACTTGTCCAACCCTACCTCCAGATTCCTCACAAGCACGCCGCAATCGCCAAAACAGTTCAGGCCTATTTCTGGAAAACAGACCACCTGATGTCTTTATATACCTCCTAGGATGCTCTCTTTTGTTCGGGTTTCACTAAAGTTTAGAGCTAGCTACATTGCGGTTCGTCGTGTTCTTCGTTTGTGTCTAAAGACCAGATCAAGACCGCTTGTGGAATCCCATCTTTTTGAGTACCTCAATTATATTCGCAATTTCAAATTGCTATATCGTAATTCTTGCTTGTTCTTTGATCGCTTGCAGGGATTAGAACCTCGTGTTCAGGTTGACCTTGCTCTCGGCATCGTCAATAACCCATCGGAGTTGCTCTAGCGATTGCTAAGGCGCATCGTCATCGCACGGTGTAGTCGGATCGTCAAGGTTGAATCCAAACAGATCGTAGTTATCTTTCTCATCGAAAGATCGAGACACCCTTTGTTATATCAAGTGGCATCAGAGCTCAGGTTGCTCGGTGAGAAATTTATCATTTTTGTAGTTAGATCTGTTTTTACCTATTGTCCAGAAAAAGCCTAAAAAAATAGTAGATTGGTTTCCCCACTATCCAAACCAATTCGAGCCATTGCATCTTCCTTTTCAGTAATTTTGCATTGTTGAATTCGTGGTTGCATCATCGTGTCAAGTTGCTAGTCATAGTTCTAGATCATTTCTAGTTCATCTTGCCATTGCCACCATTTTGTTGTTGCTGCCACCATCATCTTGCTGCACGCTCACCACCATCGCTATCACCACCATCTCTTTGGGTTTGTTCGATTGGTTTGGAAAAAAAAGTGGAGATCAATTCCATATCTGTTACGGATAGAGTCCAGGACAAACACAACTCCTAGTAGTTCCGGAAATCAAGGGAGATATATATGCTGATTCTGCCCCAAAGGCTTTAGTCCTTTGCGGGCATCCAAACTCCCAGTAGAAGCCGCCAAAGTCCTGCCACGGCCAGAAAAACAGCAGATTATTGCTACCGCAGCAGAGGATAGCTCTTTCCCGGAGGCTACGACTTTCCCAAAAGCTCCGATATCTCCGGAGGATTCGACTCTCCCTCTGACTTCCATCTCGAACGGGAACAGAAGGTGAAATCGGATCTTCTGAATTCAATCCCGGAGGCTCCGGGAACGTTCGCACTTTTCAGACGCTGAGCTTAATCCCTCTGAGTTCAACTCCTGAAGGCTCCGACTTTTCCGGAAGCTCCGACATTGCCAGAGGAATCGACTTTCCCTCCGACTTCCATCTCATGCGGGAACAGAAGGTGAAATCGGATCTTCCGAGTTCAATCCCGGAGGCTCCGGGAACGTTCGCACTTTTCAGAGGCTAAGCTCGGTCCCTCCGACTTTTCCAGAAGCTCCGACATTTCCAGAGGAATCGACTTTCCTCCGACTTCCGACTCGTGCGGGAACAGAAGGAAAATTTGAATCTTCGGAGTTCAATCCTGGAGGCTCCGGGAACGTTCGTACTTCCAGAGGCTAAGCTCGTTTCCTCTGAGTTCAACTCCAGGTCGTAACTTCAGAGACTAAGAGGTCGACTGCGCGTTCCCCGAAGCTAAACTCGGAACCTCCGACTTCAGTCCCGGAGACTCCGAGGTCGTTTGCCTGTTTCCAGCAATTAATATTAGTACCTCCGAATTCTATTTTTTGGAGGTTCTGATTTCAGTTCTGTGAGTAAGTCGCAGCTGCCACTTCTCTGCCGTGGCACCATATTTAGCTGTTTTTACTGCCGTAGCAAGCCAACGACAACCAGATTTCAGCTCTTTGCCCATTTGCTTGTTTGAGTGAGTTTCTGAGATAAAAAATATATATATATAAAAGAAAAAGAAGCCACACAGAAGGCCAACAAAAAAAATAAAATAAAAATAAAAAAACAGAACACTCACTCTTCTTTTAGGGCTTTTTGCACCACATCTCTTTGAGCTTCACTTATATCTTTCAGGCATTGATTGTCTAGTACCCAGTCTAGGCTAGGATCAGCAACATCGACTAGTACTTTGAGCACTTATTCAACTTGCATTTGCTGAATTGATTTTTGCTATTCTTTGCTAATCACAAAGCCTTCCAAGCTCCAGCACTCTATACCGTGCAGATTTTCAATCACCTGGCAACCGCTTTACTCAATCTTTAGAGGTATTTGACACCGTTAGTTGCCAGTCACCACCTACTGCACGGTAAGAACTTGTAAGAATTTTGATTTGGCTTGAGTGATGAGAGACTTGCCACCACATCCTAGTAGTTGATAGGAACATTATACTTGTGATTTTGTTTCTTATTTCTCCTAACCATGATAGGCTCTCGAGCAAACAACGGAGTTGATCTCCCTCCTTTTGAGAAGAGTATTCATGAGTTGTCAACTAAGTTCGACGCTCTCCTCGACCATTTGGATAGAGCACCGTAAGCACTAGGACCTCAACCACCGCCACCACTACATGTACCAACCATCAAGGTACAAAATCATGACACATGTACCGCGAGTAAGTTTGATGTACCCATTTATAACGGTAAACATGATCCTAAACGTTATCTTGCTTGGGAATTAGATATAGCTCAACTTTTTGAAAAACATTCAATTCTCGAGTGTCGTAAAGTTAGGATTGCTGCTAGTGGTTTTAATGACTATGCTGCTGTTTGGTGGAAGTTATACTGTCAATTACATTCACATAATATACCTTCCAATTGGGCTACTATGAAGATACTTATGAGGAAAAGATTTCTACCTCCATATTATGCTAGTGATTTGTATAAAGATTTACAACGTTTAGAACAAGGTAGTGATACCGTACAAATCTACTACAATAAATTTCAAACTTGTTTGAAACATTGTGATCTACCTGAAAATGAGGACTTTGCCATGGATCAATTTATGAAAGGTTTAAACCGTGACATACGGGATAGGTTTCAATGTATTCCATGTAGCATTACTGGTTTGTTTTGTCGTGCTTGTGTTTTTGAGAATAAAATACAGGAGGAAGCACAGAACTAGACTTAATACAAGATCTCATGTTGTCCTCACCACCGGGCGCTTTTTCTACTACGAACATCACCACGGTACCTATATTATTTGAGTCAATGTTGCAAGGTAAAAATAAAGGTACTACTCCCATCACTCCACATGAGAATGAAATTTACCCTGTTCAATTAAATGCCTCATGTGATGAGTTGCAAGTACTACCCTTGTACACTACACATGCTATTTTAGAGCAACATAGTGGAACCAATAATCACTTTGCCTTTGCCACAAGTTGAGATTACTGAATGTAGTGAATTACTTAATGCTCCTTGTGATAGAGAAGAGTTTTGTGATAACGCTTCACTTATATCTACGCCACAACTAGATGATGAACAAGCTACCTTTGTTTTAGAATCACATGTTAGTGTTGAAATTGTTAATATCCCTCATGAGGAATTGATTACACATGCTGAAATTGTTTCCCAAGCATCACATGATAATTTTTTTGGAACCAATGTATTGCTTGCTGATTTTTGTACCTCATGTGATATTATTGCAATATCTCATGATTTGGATATACAACATGTTGAAGAAAATGATATACATAAAGACTTACGTGCTCCATGTTCTGAAGTTGTTTCTTTTACTAGTTTGAGAGTACCAAAAGTTGAGCCATGTGAATTAAATGATTCTGAGATAGGTTGTGATAAGTTAATAAAACATGAAGAAGTATTTACAGCAATTACACGGAATGTCATATATGCTATCAACCTTGTTAAGCCTATCACTTTGACAGATGCTCTAGCAAAAGTTTCTAAACTTGTGAGTTTACCATCTTGGAATTCATGCTACACTCATGATTATAGAGTTAATTTGATTGGAGCTACTAGTGTAGATGATGGAATTTATGTGCATATGATTTGCATTGCTTGTGCTGAAAATGACAATTCTAAACTTGCTAGTTTAGATGATGATATCCTGTGCATGTGTTCATTTCTTCATCCCATATTTGTGCTACTTGATACAATATACTATGCTGAATGTTTTTGTGCCTAGTCCTACTCTTCAACATATTGTAGCTAGTACTTTGCAAACTCTGAATGTGATTCCTGCTAGTTTGGGTTGGCTAGATATTGGGCAATGCGCTACTCATTACAAAGACATGCTCTTTACTTATATTTGCAAATTGAGTTGCAATGCTTCCTGGGACTTTCAGAATGATATGCCGCTATGCATATTATTGAAACCTGCCAGGGCGTATCATAGTTTTAGTTTTGCTTTGGATATAATTACTAACCACAAAGAGCTAACCGTGATTGATAGATACATATATGCTGCGTACATGTTTTCTTTGCGCTTTGATGGTTTTCAGCTTATGCAAAGCTGAGGACAGCTTTGTTTTCAAGGAAGCGAGGATGATGAGGACATGATCCCCATGGATACAGCCACTGCCACCTCTACTTCCGCAACTTCAACTATGTCTGCTACTCAAGCTATAGAGAATAAAAGAAGGTCCGTCAAGATCGTCAAGAACAAGCGAGGATTCAAGATTCAAGTTCAAGCTTTTGGGAGGAGAAGAAAATGAATTTCTTGTGACCATGAAGATGTCTCACATGGATTTGTGCTGTACAAGGAGTTCTCCCACGTCACTTTTGGTCCAAGAAGAGTTAAAGGTCAAGTCCAATAAGTTCTGGACTCTGATTTGGATTCGCGAGACAGCCCTGACTTCAAATGTCTTTATCTCGGGCATACTAACTCTGATTTGGGTGATCTTAGACTCTTTGGAAAGCTTATCTCATGCTCTTTCAAACCTGTCTAACCCTACCTCCAGATTCCTCATGAGCACGCCACAATCACCAAAACAGATCAGGCCTATTTCTAAACAATAGACCACCTGATGTCTTTATATACCTCCTAGGATGCTCTCTTTTGTTTCGGGTTTTACTAAAGTTTAGAGCTAGATACATTGCTGTTCATCATGTTTTTTGTTTGTGTCTAAAGACCAGATCAAGACCGCTTGTGGAATCCCATCTTTTTGAATACCTCAATTATATTCACAATTTCATATTGCTACATCGTAATTCTTGCTTGTTCTTCGATCTCTTGCAGGGATTAGAACCTCGTGTTCAGGTTGACCGTGCTCTCAGCATCGTCAATAACCCATTGGAGTTGATTGAGCAATTGCTAAGGCCGTCGTCATCGCACGGTGTAGTCGGATCATCAAGGTCGAATCCAAACAGATCGTAGTTATCTTTATCATCGAAGGATTGGGACACCCTTTGTTCTATCAAGAAACTTACAAATAGACATCAGTTTCTACGAAAACAACATCGTAGAAACCTTCTATACCAGTCTCACCTGCAACGGTTTAGGAATTTAATTTCTTAAGTACTTTCGTACTTGAAGATGTTTTGTAGGCTCATCCCAAATTTACTTTGATCATGGTAATGAACAATATGGGCAAATACAACACAAGTATTGCATCATAATCATATTGAACATGGCATGAACATTGAAGATAAACCATATCATTCAGGTATACATCACAGCCATTTCAATTCAGATGACATGGACATAGAGGATAAAGTAATATCATCATGCAATATATCACCTTCAGTTCAGTTCAAATCAGCGAGCATAAGAAATTAACCCAAAATTCCAATGCCATTCATCACATGAAGTCAAACAAGACTCAATTTTGATTTCTGGTTCAACCAAGCAAGCTAGTCAAGCAAGACTTGGTCTCATTTTCTCACTAATCAAGCAAGGTATAGCCAAGTGTAGTTGGACAAGGCAAGCAAGACTTGCCCAATATGGAAATAAGTTGAGGTGGTGTAAGTTCAGGATTGACCGATCATGATTTCCCACCATTCTCAAAACATTCCCACCATGGGTGATAAGTAAAGCCCTATGACACCAGCATCATCTAGATGACTGCAGTGCTTACGTTCTCCTCGCCCAACAATCCATCTGTAGACGATAGTAACCCGACTCTCACATCTCACCTTTTAGTGTTTCATAATCCATTAATCAGATTAAAGGTCATGACCCACTGGTCATGACTTGCAATCAAACCCTACACATGCTAGAATTTCCATTCATAGCCATATTGACATCACAATTGCAACCAAGCATTCAATATCATTCAAAAACCATGACATAAGGTAATTAGGGAATCTTATCAAGCTTTTGCAGAGCTTGCCTCATTGCTAGGAGAAGTATATTATTCTAGTGATCATTCGCAAGAATTCCAAAATGCTCGAAATACCGGTAAGAAGCAAACAACCTCCAAGAGAGAAAGGCAAGCCTAAGGAGCTAATTTGAACATGGCAAAGATGCATGAGATGCAATTATGATGAAAGAGGAACTACGGGGTTCATAAGCATGTTAATAATCCTTCTACATTTCAGTTCAGTTTTAGTTGTATATATTATAACCTCAACATGAATGAAATTATATTGTGGATCCATGTGTGTTTATGTGATTAAGATTTCAATTCTCTAATTAAGATTAATAGTGAGGGCTCATTATGTTAATTCTTTTTAATAAAGTGCAAATTAGGCCAATAATGGCATGCATGATGTCCTCATGGCAATTTTGAGGTGCAGTTTAAATTCTTGGGGATTAGCATACGGTGTTAAAAGATGGAATTTCAGGCGACATGAGCTATACATTAAAATGACATGGTCATCAACATGATTAGACAACATGCATACAACGATCCTTATATGCATATATGGTTCATGATTTAGTTCTTATGCCATTTCAATTAACCGAAGCTGCATATTATAATTTAACGAAATCTGGACAGCAGGAGTATTTCTGCTATACCTTACAAATGGTTAATCGAAAAAAGGTAAATAAGTATTCTAAACGAAGGTCTCGAAGATACCTACAATATATCTTTGATGTCCGTCCCACGATAACCATGGAAAGGACATCGAACCAGCCTCGGCAGCTTTCAGCTCTATAAAATCTACAACATGCAACTCCCCAAAATTGCTCTAATCATCGCAATACACCAAATTACTATGAAGTACCACGTTCACAAGTGGTAGGGAGTTACCCTCGATGCGTGGACACGATGGAAATGACGATGATGGCATTGGTGGTTCTGGATCGGTTGGCTTGATCTCATCTTCCTCTTGTCTTCTTCCTCCATCTTCCTTTCTTCTCTTCTTGGACAGCGGCATCTTCTTTTTCTCCTTATTTCTTCTTTTTCCTCTACCTTCTCCATCCACAATCATAACACCTCTATCATCTACTTCCTCTTTCTTCCTCTGTTAGTGGCTATTGCATCCTCTTCTTCTTCGTAAAGCAACGGTATCACCCTCTCCTTACTATGGCAGGCTACGTGCGGCAGCAGTGGTGACATGCAATAGCTGCAACGACAAGCGCAGACAGCGGCACGCTGTATCAGCATCCCGGTGCAGTGACGACATTGTAATGACAGTGGCCACACGAGCGTGCGCATCGTGGCAGCATCGCAATCGCAGCAGCCGTGGGTAGGCAAAGACGGCTGGTGGCAGGGGAGGCGTGTGCTTGGGGATAAGGCGAGAGTCACAGCAGTGGGTAGAGGAGTCGTGTTGCTTACCGATGCCATCGCCGGTGGCGGCAGCTCGCTACATCTGTCGAACGCATGCTACAGCGGGAGGCAGCAGAGAGGCCGGACGAAGGGCGGTTTGGTGGTGATGGAGAGGAGGGTTGCAATAGCGGCAGCGGAGCGGTGGCGAGCCAAGCTAGTGGTGGTGGCTGGAGGGCCGCCGACAGTGGCGTGCTGGCCACTGCCACAGCAGCCATGGCGGCGATGTCGATTAGGGAGGCAGCACACGGTAATGAGAAGGCAGCGAGAGGAGCAGCAAGGGTAGAGGCGGAGCGCGGAGCTAAGCGGTCGCGGCGCCAACCAAGGGCGGTGCGGCAGGGAGGTCCCCGGCAACGAGCCGCACCTGCCGCGACGATTGCTGCACTGGCGGATGCAATGGTGGCAACAGGCCACCACCATGCACGAGGGGAGCTGAGGGGGCGGCATAGAGGTGGCCAGCCGACCGCCAGTGGCGGTCGCTGGAGGAGGTGGTGACCACCCCACCGAGGGCGGCTGCTGTTTTTGGGGCTGGCGACATCACCATGGGAGGGTGGCGGTGTGAATCGCTTGATTTATTTATTTATTATTGTGCTGTCCAAAATTATCCCGACCCTCTAATTAGCGAAAACCCTAAATGGTGAATCCAGTATCCGAAACCAACGAGTAAATAGTCGATGCCTCGACGACACGGACACGACTACTAAGTCCGATCGCCTATATGAGACTCGGTTTTTAAATTAAAATTTTCTTTTCTTTATATGTGCATATTCTAATTATTATTTGTTTCGGGACTTTAGTTTGAACGGGTTTTAGGTCACTTGTAGGGTTTTAACATTTAGAGCGTGTGCAAAATATCTATATGCATGCATGGCAGGGGACAAGTAGGGTTTTATTTCCCCTTAGATGATTACAAAAGTCAGGTTTACAATTTTAGGGTGCTACAAACGCCTTCCCTAAGAAGTTAAGAATATAGGCTATTTCACAAGGGCACACGGGCCATGCGTTTACTTACTTATTTATTTAGAAATCCAGAGTTACGAATAGTTCGAGCAAGGACTCATATTTAGATGGTCAGATATTTCGATTAACATGAGAATTTTTAGAGAGTCTATAATTAATATAGTAGGAATAGTAATAAGCAAAGACTTTTATTTTAGTCAATCCTGAACAGACTAAACCGTTTCTAGTGTGTTATGGCTATATACAATTTTATATTTGAATAACTTTAGGCATTTGTTTAGTGAATCAGCCTGCACGTCGTGCTATTCTTGAATCCTAAATCTGCATGCACTTATATTTCTTTATCTACTTCAGGTTGCTTGTTGCAACTTTGACCAAAACAATACGATTCGCTGCATGCTGTTTTGTCAGAGCGTGGTACTAATATTTTGTTTAGAATATTTTAATAATTCTCTGTCAAGTACTCCATCCAAATCACACAGAAGAGTGACGTAGGATATATATATATGTGAGCATACTTTCTAAAGTATTGCTATCAATATCTTCATATATATCTCAGAGTTGACTTTGTGCTTGTATTGGTGGGTGCAAGCACAATGTATTCCTGCACCATAAAAAAGGAAAAATCATACATGTGTGACATATTAGACCATGTGTACAAAAATATGATTATACGTGCTTACAGAAAAATTCATACATGTTCAGAAATGTTTGTAATAGATACATGCAAAAGTGAAAATTCTATATATGTCAATTAAAATTTGCATAGCTCCAAATCCACCACCGAAAAAAAAATCTATATTCCACATATGACATCAAAGGTAGAGATAGTTCAAATATACCATTCATGTTAGTTGTCCGCCAAGTTCCTGCTAAACAAATGACTATTTCCCTCGTGGCAGCCATAGCATACAGGGTAGAGTTCGGTATGTATACGTTTCAAATAATTATGTTAAGAAGGCAGCTTACGGCGTACAATTTCTTGTTGCTTCTGTATCGTGTAAGCCTAGGACAGATTAAAATTCAGATCAGCTGTATTACAGATGTTTATTAAGTCCATCGTTTCTAATTATATTTGAGTCAATATGAGAAAGAGAGAATGTGTGTGTAAATTAGACTTTAATATTCTCTAGAAATAGTAATAAGCAAAGACTCTTATTCAATATGAGAAAGAGAATGTGTGTGTGAATTGGACTCTAATATTCTCTAGGAATAGTAATAAGCAAAGACTCTTATTTTAGTCAATCTGAACCGTCGTTATAACTCGGTCCACCAAATATATTTTTTTTCCGATTAATATGAGAATTTATAGAGAGTCTGTAATTAATATAGTAATAGATAGATAGGCTATTTCACAAGGGCATGCTTATCATACCCCGACAGATCAGTTTCAACGTCAGACAGAACCCATCATTCTAAGGTACATGAACACCCAAAAAGATAAAATTGACACCCCACAAAAGACCCCGCAGCCGCCGCCACAAGAGGCAACTGCAGAGCTTCTACTATCATCAATCCCAACAAGAAAGCGGCAGTCACCCATAGATGGATCAAGGTAGGTTATCATCCCATGCCCATCGAAATCGCAACTTTTTGCATCCTGCTTTTGCATCTGATAATAGCTGTTGAAAGCATAAGAAGTGTTGGCCTTCTGCCCGATGCCACTGCATGACCCTCCATAGTAGAGAGTAGTACAATCTGCCATATCGCAAGCAAGCTTCAAGTGATTTGCAGCCTCGTCGAGATCCTCGGCAGGGTTTGCGACGCACCATCGCGATGGAAGATATGGCACCTCTTTAGCATTCTTCAGTACTGGGTTGCCTAATCCAAGATTCAATGGATACTTAGCCTGTCCATCAAAAGAGAAGATACCCCAGTGTCGCTCAAAGTTTCCAGGTAACACGCTCTTCTGCTCCTCATCAAGAAGGCTGAAAAGATAGACATCAGCTGGAGGTACACCAGGGCGGAGTGGAGTTCCTTTGTTGCTCATAATACGACTGATAAGCCCTTGGTTGAATGCCCTTGCTGCAGTCAAGTTTGCACTTGGTGCTCCCTCAGTTGGCCAACCGACCTCACCAATTGCAATTGGGAGTTGCCCATAGCCGATTTTTACTCAAAGCAGAGATTAATGTGTCAAAATTGCCATCAAAAGCATTGTAGTAGATGTTTGGGCCATCAACAAGTGGATGAGTTGATCCCTCAAAAAAGGCATAATCTTGTGGAAAGTCGGAATTCTGGTAAAGACTGAGGAATGGATAGATATTGACCACGAAGGGAGCTCCATTGGAACTGAGATAAGCGGCGAGCTGGGTCATTATCTGAGTCAGTTCAGTCCTGAATACTCCTTGCGACGGAACAGAAGCACTCTGATATGCATCAGCATTGCATGGGACTACTAGCTTCACGTAGCTAGCAAGATTAGCCTTCACCAGTGATTGCTGAAGGTTTGTCATTGCTGGAATAACGTATGACTGGAATTGATCCTGATAGCTTGTCAGAAAAGGCTCATTTCCCACAGCAATATATCTGTATTAAATTCATAGAGTAATTTCTTGTCAACTCAACCAACAAGTCAGATATAGTCAATTAAAAATAGCTGTGCCACTTTTAATGGGCAGAAAACACAATGAGGTCAGCCAAGGCTGGACAGCGGACATAACTTATTCATTACTGCGCATGAGATTTGGTGAAAAAGAAAACACTGTAGAGAGACTAGCACAGGAAAATAACTACGAAATCATCATTGCTTCACTGCGAGCATTATTACCCAAACTAGCAAATATCAATTTTATTTTGGGGTACAAATCTTCTGAACCTGAATCAGCGATTAGTGAATAATGAATAGTGTATAACACTATAAGGACAGCAAATTGAGAATCCAAATTACTTTTGAGCCCTGCTAGTTAAATTTCTGATACCTTTCTCACATTGTTGCCATGGTAGCAACGGAAAGAGAAAACTGAGTATAGTTGTTTCCAGTAAAAATGAATTTAAAGAGATTCGAACTCAAGTGGTGTTAGTGTTGCTCTCATGGAATTACTCTTTTAAGGGAACATATTAAATGAGAACTAGTCTTCAAACAGGATAATGAAAACTAGCAACCCCAGCCATTAGACTGAATCTAAAAGGCTCACACAAACACAAAATGATACTGAGACATTAAAAAAGACATGATGCATTCCACTTTACTCTTATGCCCTTCCACCTTGCTACGCAATCCACCTTGATCTATACAACATCGATCTAGAGGCTGGGCATAAAGTTCTCATTATCCTGTTGTAATCGTACTTCCAACTAGATAGTCATCCTCATCATTAAACCTCTCCTCTTGTGCCTCATTTCAAAAACAACTAGAATATGGCTTTCGTTATACTGACTCAAATTTAATTTATGCTTCTTATCCAAAGTGTAGTACTCATCTGCAGTGCCTTTGAAGCATCTGCAGCTTAAAGTGATTCATGTAGAGGCCTTGGGTATAACCTTAGTAAGGATTTAAATTCCTCGGAAAAAAATATTAGGGATTTAAAGTCTCAAGCTACCTTATAATCAACCAATAAATGGAAACAGATTTTGCCATCAGTGTACTCTACAGCATAAAGTAGTCACATTTTATCAGAAAAAAAGCAGTACTACATTTTTAAGAGAAGCATTTACAATTGAAGAGAATGCATACTTTGAAAGAAATGTCTTGCTTATCAAGTTCTCTGATAAATCAATAATTGAGCATTGCCAAATGGAAAAACATAATTATCAGCCAAGCATATCAAGAGGTAACACCAAAATCTAACGCGTAAACCAAACAGGTAGTAAATGGGCCATACAAACCCACTGATGCTCAAATAAATCAAACCAGGCATCTGATTGCAAATTGAACAATAACTGCTAACAACCATACCTGAGCATTTGCATTGAAGTAAACAGCTTACGAGCAAATGCAGCTACATTAAATAAAGGAGGCACCAGTTTCCACTTTCCACTAAAAAAATTGAAAGTAAAATCAACAAAGTAGAAAATCCAGGGCCAACTCAGCTTCATGTCTATTACTACCTAATAGCGAGCTCGCAAGCAACACTTCAAAGAGCACAACATCAAATCTAACAAACCACACACAAAAAATTGTCATCTTTAGCACGAACGCGAAGCAATCAAATAGGCTCAACTATGCAAATATACTGAACCGTAGCTAGAGAGGAAAAACACTATATTTAAGGAGACAAATCTTATTCGTGCCTATTACTGTGTGGTAGTAAATCTCGGGCTACACTCACGAAGAGTAATTACCTAACACTGCTCATCTTCATGTGCACAGAAACAATCAATAAGCTTAAGTAAACATATAACACAAAAGCTAATTAGATCCAACAACCACTTTTCCAAGAGAAATAACCACAAATTAGCTAAGTAAGTCCTACATTGCCCACTCAAATAACAAGAATCCCCAACCAATAATCATCATTGACGTTTAAAATGCTTCACTGCAAGAGATCTCAAGAAAGGCGCGAAACCAAGAGCCGGGACTCACCGGATGGCGACCCCGCCGCGGCCGACGTACCGCGACACGTTCTGCGAGACCCACGCGTCGGAGACGGCCGTGGACCCCGCGATGCCGGCGAGCTCGCCGTTGGTGACGCCGACCATGACCTCGACGCCGCTGCGGGCGAGGGCGCGCAGCACGCCAGGGTCTGCGTCAAAGAGCTTCACCTTCCCGATCCGGTTCGCCCGCAAGAGGTCAACCACCACCGGCGGCGGCGCGCGATGCGACGACAGTGTGCCCCAGTTCACCCCCATGGCCGCGTCGGCCGCCAAGAACCGCCGTTCCTGCGCGCATGACAGGGCCAAGATGAAGGCCAGGAACGCGGCACAGGCAGCCATCGGGGGCCCGAAATCCGCGTGGATTTTAGCTGCCTGCGAGTGGTTTCTTGGATCAAAATGGAACCTATGGGTGGGATTTGGAGGTTGGTGGGCGAGAGGAGGACGAATATAGCGTGCTGATGTTCTGGGCACTGGCTAGTGTGAGGTTGAAGCTCCTAGAGTGGAAAAGGGAAATTGCTCAAAGAAAAGGGCAATGGTAAAGACGAAGATACGCCTGCAACGCATAGAAAGGCATAGAGCCGTTTGGATTGGAGGATCGAGGGGTCAGGGCTAGAATGAAAAAAGAATCACCTTTGACTTCAGCTCTTCACTTTTGACTATTTTCGTTTCTGCGACTTATTTGGTTATTTCATTTCAATTTGACCTTACAAAAAAAAATCGGTACTGTGCCCTGTCACTGAACTGTGGGCCCAAAGAGAAAAAATGGCATAAACAAACAATATTCTTGCAAGATATATTGAGCGGTTCCTAGATAGATGGAGTCATAGAGTGCTTACGTTCAAAAAAATTGGACCTTGACTCGTAATATATATAACGTTTAAATTGCTAAGATAAAATAGGATTATTAGATTCACTATAAAAAAACTTTCATAATATTGTAGTTTTAAATTCTTTTTGTCAAACCTGTATGCTGAAGATTTATCCATAACAAAAGTGTCATCATTTACGAAGAAAAGAGTAACTCAGTGATCGTGGTCAAGGTCACCCACGACCACATGTACGTGGGTGAGATACACTTTCCTGCTTCTCTTCACTCTTTATCCCATTGCGAGAGTCTCTTAACCATTGCCTTTCTTCTTTGCGGCCCTATCGCATTTCTTCTTTGCCTTGCTTTTATAGCGAGTCACAGCCTCGCGTCTCCCATCACCAATCCCTGCTTGTCCTCTTCAGCTTCCGTCTCCGCGCCATCACCCTTCTATTGTTTGCAAACCCCGCCCTATGATGGGGACATGACTTCCATGGATACAATCGTCTCTACCACTATTTCCTCTACTTCCCCTACTCCGAAGAACATGAGAAGGTCCAGCCAGATCTCCAACAACAAAAGAGGTTTCAAGTTCAAGGTCTTCAAGTGATGACTTCAGGACCTTGAAGGCCCACGACGACATGAAGCTGAAGACCGGAAAAACCGTAATGGAAGATCAATGAAGCTTAGGTCAAGAGATGGAAGAGTAAAGACTTAATTATTTGTTGGCCTGTAGTTCCACTGTCTAAAAGACTTCATAGACAAAATCATAACTAGCCATGTTGGTTTAAACTGACCCTACCAGCAAGTTAGTTTGACTCCGTTTCGGCCCAGAGATGCTTTTCCATCTATAAGTATCACTGGCCGCCGCTGGATTCGTTGGGTTTTGTTTAGTTAGAGTTTAGCCATGTTGCAAATTTCGTGATCTTTTCTAGTATCGGATAAGACCTATTGTAAAGAGCGCTTGCGAACTGCACTTTATCTTCTCATTGAGATTCTCATCCTTTATAGCATATTCATGATTTCAGATTGCTTACACTACTATTTTCTTGCTTCTTCTTCGATTTACTTAGAAGAAAAATCATTCATGGATAGGTCAACTGTGCTTCTTGCAAGGTTGATAACGTCGTGGAGTTGGCTCAGGATTGCTTTGGATATTACTCATGTACGGTTTTTCCCTGTACTGTTGGTAGCCTAATCATGAGGGTCAAGTCCTCGAAATCGCAGTTATTCCTCTCATCCAAAAATCAAGAACCTTGGTTTACATCAAGTGGTATCAGAGGGCCAGGTTGCTCATGCGAGATTTAATTATACTAATAGATTGAATTTACTTCCTACTGGCCACAAAAAGCCAAAAATCAACAAAATTATCCTTTTGCCGAACCAATCTGAGCCTACAATTTGCAATCTAGTACTCTGGATTATTGAATTTTTGCTGCATTAATTGTGCTGAGAGTTGCTAGTCCTAGATTAGTTCTTAGTTAGAATTTTTCTATTAGATCAAACCAATTTTGTTGCTGTTCATCCGATATATATACACACACACACAAACACAAATATATAGAAGTAGATCATCACTTCCTTGTCTTACTTTTTTTATACTGTAGAATAGGCGATGACATCCAGCCAGTCTGACCGCCCACTTTGGCCAGTTTGAACGCCCACGCATCTTTGCGCATGTCATGGCTACTTATTGCCGCCCCCGTGTTTCCTTTGCCATCATTGCCTTCACCACCCATCATCGCCACCATCTTGCCATCACCACCACCCGCCTCATCAAGTATCGCCACCGCAATCACCACTGATGGCATGGGAAGAAGAGTGGCTCCACCCATCCGTTAGGACGAGCTTAGATCGGAAAATCCAGGAAGAAATAGAAGGAAAAGAAGTAGTCAGACTCAGCAACAAAATGAGTTTGAATCAAAGAAGTCAATCTGACCGACTGAACCTCCAATCTGACCGTTGCAACCCCTACAAGTCACACGTGGCCGATCGCACAGAGTCATCCCCATCCGCCCATGTTGCCCAGTCTAACTCCCCAAAAGGCTGATCTGACCATCCCCCCGTCGCGTCACGTGACGCCGTACTGTTTTCTCCAGTGTGGAGGTTAAAAAAAAGGCTGGTTTAAACTAACCAAATAAAAAAATTCCTTAGAGCGTCAGTTTTTCCACTATCCGGTGTGACCGACTTAGCAGCTGGTCTGACCAACCCCTCTATTCACCCTCTGCTATTTCTCTGTTTATGTTCCTTTTTCTAATCGTGTCATGTTGATTCATTCTTTGTTTCAGTATCTAGGGTTTAAGTTTATTTTTAGCTCATGCTAGTCAAAGTACAACAACTAGAGATAGTATTTTTGAGCATCTTTTCAACTTGCATTGCTATTTTGATTTTTGTTAATCCTTGCTATCATACTTGAGCCTATCTAGCTCCACTATTCTACCAAGTGTATGGGTCCCAACTTTGCTGATTCCTGGCCCTTCACTCCATCCAATATTCATCAGTTGTTTGAAGCCAACACTAGTAGGCCAGTCACCGATTGTCGCGTTGGTAAGAACGAGTAAGAAATTAGTACTAAGCTTGAGTGTGAGGGACTCGCCAACACATCTTGGTAGTTCATAGGGACATATACTTGTGATTTATTTCCTGTTTTCTACTCACAATGGTAGGTTATTGTGACAACCCTAGTTTTAGGTCTAGTCGAAAGAGATACGGAACAGAGACTAGACTAGACAGGGGAGAATTGTGTTGCACATACATCTTATTTCATCCATCGCATACATTTCAGTTATTCACATATATGTATACACATTGAAACTTGAATTTCAATTAAATTGCATATAATTACAAATGTACATCGTTTGCATACAAGATATAAAAGAAGAGCACAATTATTACAATAAATAAAGAATATTACACTATAATGAAATTCTACCTATACAAATATCTAAACTTAGCCTTCAAACGTCGAGCCGTAGAGGAACAACGAGTGTGGGGGAGGCAGCCTTGGGAAATAATTACAATACCCGAGGTCGTGGCATATATGCACTCAAGACCATTAGAATTGCTGTGGGAGGCAAAAAGTTTTTGAAACCGATGTTTTAATTCCACTGGGACATTTTCTCCTAAACCCACAAGTTTAATTGCAAGGCAAAAAAAAATACCGAAAGTGGAACCTAGATAACTTGTATTTTCAAAAATAATTTTTGAAAACATGTTGTTTTTGAAAATGTCCACGGTGCCACATGGCTAAGACCCTTATCGGACATATCTAATATGTATATATATAGAAAGAAGAGAGGTGAGTAGTAATAAAAATAATTTACTCTTACCTATACTATTTTGCCTCTGATGGTTTTTCTTCGTTTTGGAAAAAGGTTTTGAAAAGGTAAAATGATGAGATAAGGCAACTATCCATCGTAGGAATTATCCATTGGCCATCAAAATTGACTAGAGTCAATTGCTTAGTCCAGAAGCTAGTAAATATACCTAGTAAAATAATGGTTGTAGATATCTAGTATAGGATAGTAACAAAAATATCAACTCAACCAAGTAGAGGCAGGCAAGAGGTGGCTATTGCCATTGAAGGAAAAAGCAGCCATATAAGTATCTCTATAGAATAGGGAATCAGGCACCCAAACAGAGCAACACAACAGTAGCCACTATCACCATCAACACCACATTCGCAGGAACTGAGCCCAGGAGCTAGAGCATAGCAGCCAAGCTCCAAGAGGTCACCAGATATTAAGGACGAGGAAAGGAGGAAAGCGGGCCATCATAGGACAAGAAGAGCAAGGCCAAGGAAAACCAAGCCCTGCCCCGGTCCCAATTAAAAGGAGGTACAGTTTCATCCATGATCACTCTAGTTTTGTGAATGCATATGGATGAAGCTTGGCACGTTAGGGAGAACCCTCAGTTTAAGTTTCATCATAGGGTTAGTAGGCAACTAGTGAAGCATGTCTGTTCTTATCAGTTCTAGATGTATATATATAGCTATATATAAGGCTTCCGATAACTAGTATCTTCATTAGCCAAGACCAAGCAAAACATCTGTTCTTTTAGTAAAGCTGACATATTTGTACAAAGAGTTCATTGGTACAAGGGCCACAAGTATACCATCACATATTTCCTATCAATGCAAAAGAATAATAAGCCATCACTGATCAAATCGAGGAAAGTAACCATAGCTCTTAGCAAGAACAGAATGCAACAACATCTTAAAATACTTAGCAAGAAGCAAGTGCGGTATTGTTCTTATCAAAACATACCTTATATATTTTCTCGTCAAAATTAAGACCCCATAGCAAAAATATGGATAAAGCATCAACATGGAGTAGGTTACACAGTGTAGTACCATGTTCTCATCAAAAGAGGGCAGAGTTCATGATAGAGGAAATAGTTCATATCATTAGGTTAATAGCTTTAAAAGTTTTTAGCCCACTAACCTAAGCATTTCCTGTCCAAAATCATAGGTATACCAGTTTGAGCTAATCGTTGAGACACTTAAATGTCAGTAGCTTCATTCATAGAAAAAAAGCATAGGTTTTACACACCTGAAAACTCATTGTAACATCTAGAGACATCAACCAGCAAGCTTAAAGCAATTCCTAGGAAGTATACAACATAAAAATAAAGAAAATGCGCGTACCCCCGAACCAGTGCTAGAACCATCACCAAGCTCGAAGTCACCCTCATGGCCACAGCCGAAATCACAAAAAGTAAACCTAACCGGACTAGTATAGATGTAAAAGTTTGTAATATATGAACCTTGCAATGTTATGTTGTACCACTCTGAGTGGCATGTTGTGAATGAGACATCACTTCATCTGCAAGATGTCAAAAACTAACATATTACTTGTAAGGGTAATATGTCGATCGCCGTAGTTCTCAAATTCTCAAATCATAGGCCAGCACTATACTAGGAGATGAGCTAGATGCTTGTATGAGCAAGGTTCTACCACCCTGAAGGGTATGACAACATCATGATGAATATGTCACCAATGAAGACCCTGTCGTACACGCCCATCTACCACCATTACCCCTTCACAAGAGCCACTCCGTTAAGCATGTATGTCTACTACATATAAACCGTCACCTGAGACAATTCATGCTTCTGAAATGGATGACATCAAGGCGATGTTTTTGGACCTCCATGCTTGCTTGCAAAAGAAGGGTCCATCCTCTCCAACGAAAGTACTTACAACATATGAGCCGAGCCTATAAGGTAACAACAAAGGTACCGTTTCACACACCCCACATGAGATTAATGCTTGTGCTGATAAATTGAACACTTTGTGTATTAAGAATGCTAGTTTACCTATTGATTTTGTCACACCCATTATCAAGAATAGTGATGTTGAATTGTGTTTACCATGTGATCATACGGATGATATACTTGCTGAATTGTGTGCACTAGCTATTGCAATAATTTTGCCTACTGATTTGGATGCACAAAGTGATGATACAGAAGATATTCATTCTGAAATTACTGATTTGGATGTGCTATCCCATATGATTTATTATCTATTTTGGACACCCCAAATTGTGGTTTAAATAATATAGCCACTGATTTGTGTGCATCTCATGTTGAACATAATTCTCTTGATGTCTTGAGTGACACATTGCTTTAATTGATGATGATAATGAGCCATGTGAAGAACCTATTTCTGATTTAGGTTGTGTAGAGCTAATTAAACACGAAGATGTTCTTGCAAAGTTATCACCTACTGAATTTTTATGTTATATGTTGGTTGATAAACCTATGCCTTTGTCACATGCTATGAACAAAGTTGCTGATCGACAAGTTTTAATCTCTAACTAGTGTTTACACCACTAACTATAGATTTGATTTGATTGGAGAATATGGTGTAGACAATAAGTTCTTGGTGCATAGGATTTGCATCACTTGTGATCAATTGAACCATCTTAAACTTGCTGATTCATTACTACAGAACGGCTCATCCTGGATGGCATGCCATCGCAGACGGTTACTGTAGACTGTCTGGGATAGAAGACATTCCAGACGGGCAGTGAAACGACACCATCTACGATGACTTTTGTCTGGAAACCAGTGTCTTGGTTGATATATCATCCCAGACAGGTCTTGGCCCACCCGTCTGGAAAACATCATCGCAGACGGTTCTCTATATCACCCGTCTGCTATGTAAGCAGTTATCACAGACGGCTTGAAACCGAACCATCTGCGATAACACATCAGAGACGGTCAGGAAACTAACCGTTTGTGATGTAGCAATACATCGCAGACGGTCTTCTGCTTAGCCATCTGTGTTGGTGCATTACAGGCGGTTCAAGTGACTAAACCGTCTGGAATGGCTTCTCCACCTATATAACAGATCCAGTGCTCCCAGGTCTGTTAGGGTTTCCTAGGTCTGTTGGGCTGGTGGCGGCTGCTGAGGCGATTTTGAGGTGATTTTGGGGGAGGAGAAGAAGATTGCAGTGACATAATTGATTTGGTGTGGCAATAGGTTAGTAGATTTGGTTATTTAGTTAGTTTAATTGCTCTCTACCCTAGATCTAGTGCAATTGTGTTCTATTAGAAGATAATTTTGGTTTAATAGATGTATAAGCATGGATGGATGGTTTATTAATTTTGGTTTACATGTAATATATACGCATGCTTGGATGGCTCTAGCTTGGATGGTTTTGCGCATAATTGGACAAGTGAGAGAGAGCGATGAGTTTAATTTCTATTTTAAATCACATAGATAATTATTTAGTCAACATATGTTTATATGTAAATCATAGTGCCGATGGATCGAAGATGGATGTATGATGCGAACCATGTGAGCCTTGAGTATATCAGTGGCATGAACGAATTTTTAAGAGCGGCTGAGGATGATATGTCCAGTAGGAAGTCTGTTCATATGTGTTGTCTGTGCTATGATTGCAAGAATGAGAAGATGTTGAAGAACACGGCTTAGTTACAAGATCATTTGATCCGTAGGTGATTCGTAGCTGGTTATATAAATTGAATCCATCATGGCGAACACATGGAGGGGAGCGATGAAGGAATGAGTGGCGAAGAGTTGAATCTAGAGGCTGATGTTGATTCTGAGTCTGATAAAGAGGATGCCGAGATGCGTACCAATGACAAACTATCTCGAGCAAATGATACGCGATGCTGAAGGTAATGACCTTGGTGGCAGGCAATATGACAAATTTCTGGGTCTAATGGAGGACTCAGAGACACAATTGTGCCATGGTTGCAAGGCGAAATATACCCGGCTGTCAGCTATTCTGGAAACTGCTCAAATTGAAGGCAAGCGCAGGTTGGTCTGACAAGAGCTTTACTGCACTTTTACAACTCTTGGCAGACATGCTTCCCGACGGGAACGAGTTGCCAAAAGGCACATACAAAGCTAAGAAGATTCTCTGTCCGCTAGGAATGGATGTACAAAGAATACATGCTTGCAAAAATGACTGCATCCTCTTCCGTAAAGAGTATGAGAATCTACATGTATGTCCGGTTTGTAAGACTTCCCGATACAAGAAGCGCAACAATGCTACGGACGATGACATCGAGGGCAATGAGAAGACGAACGGCATTCCGGCCAAGGTTGTATGGTATCTTCCTATCATTCCTCACCTGAAGCGTCTGTTTGCAAATCCTGAACATGCAAAGAAAATCCGATGGCACGCGGAGGGGCGTAAAGTTGATGATTTGATTAGACACCCAGCGGACTCCATCCAGTAGAGAAACATCGACAAGAAGTTCCCAAATTTTGGTGCGGATTCTAGAATGTATGGTTCAGGATGAGTACAGATGGAATAAATCCCTTTTGTAACATGAGCAGTCGTCATAGCACTTGGCCTGTGGCTCTTTGTATGTACAACCTCTCTCCTTAGTTGTGCATGAAGAGGAAGTACATCATGTTGGCCATGCTCATCGAAGGCCCAAAGCAACCCGGAAATGACATAGATACATACCTGTCTTTAATGAAGGAGGATCTCGAAACATTGTTGCACAAAGGCGTGGAGACGTGGGATGCAGACAAGAGAGATAACTTACCCTACAAGGATTGCTATTTTGCACCATCAATGACTATCCCGCGTACGGTAACCTATCTGGCCAGAGTACTAAAGGAGCAATAGCCTGTGGTCAATGCATGGAAGATACAGCCAGTTTGTACCTCGAGAAATTGCGCAAAACCGTATACATGCGGCACCATAGGTTTTTGTGTCGACATCATCCTTACCGCAAGTTGGTTGCCAAGTTCGACGGAAACCATCGAAGAAGGATTGGCTCCACCTCATTTAACCGGGAGATAGGTATACGGAATGGTTAAAGACGTTGATGTTTTTCTTGGAAAGGGGCGTAAATTAATGAAGGGTTTGTGGAAAAAGAAATCAATATTTTGGGTTTGCCTTACTGGAAAGAACTAGATGTTCGACACTGTATCGACGTCATGCACGTAGAGAAGAACGTGTTTGACATCTAATTGGCCTCTTGCTGAATATCCCTGATAAAACAAAGGACGGCGTGAAGGCACGACAAGACTATGTGAAACTGGACATCAGGCCTGAGTTAGCTCCGATAGAAACCGACAAAGGCAGAACCTTCCTCCCACCTGCATGTTACACACTCTCTAAAGCCGAGAAAATTGAGCTATGCCAGTGCTTGCACGATGTGAAAGTTCCAAGCGGGTACTGCGCCAACATCAAGAAGCTAGTTTCAATGCGGGAATTGAAATTAATTGGCATGAAGTCTCACGACTATCACGTTTTGATGACGCAGATACTTCCTATTGCTATTAGAGGGATTTTGCCTGGTGATGTCCAAGATACAATCACAATGCTACGTCAATTCTTTGACAGAATATCACAGAAGGCGATAAGTATACTTGAACTGGATGCTCTGGAGGCACGGCTGATGGTTGTCCTATGTCGCCTTGAGATGTACTTCCCCCCGTCATTTTTTGATATCATGTCGCACCTCATGATTCACCTAGTTAGAGAGACCAAAATGTGCGGTCCTGTGTTCCTACGAAGCATGTACCCGTTCGAGAGATATATGGAAATTCTGAAGGGTTATGTACGAAATCGCTCGCGGCCTGAGGGAAGCATTGTGGAAGGTTATGCCACCGAAGAGGTCATTGAGTTCTGTTTAGACTACATGCTGCATGTCAACCCGATAGGTCTACCTGTATCACGACACGCCGGCAGGCTCCATGGTACCGGGGTCCTTGGAGCGAAATCCATCACTCCTGATCGGGACGATCATGCTCGAGCTCATTTCATGGTCTTGTAGCACATGTCAGTGGTATCGCCGTACATCGATGAACACATGGTAATGCTACGACATCAAGTTCCAAGAAAAAGTGAAGCGTGGATCAAGAAACAACATATGTCCCTATTCAACCAATGGTTCCAAGACCGGATCACCACCACGTCATCATTTGATGAAATGCTAACATGGTTGTCGAAGAAACCCTACTTTACAGTCCGGACATACCAAGGATATGACATAAATGGATACACATTTTATACGAAGGCTCAAGATGCAAAAAGCACATATCAGAACAGCGGTGTGCGGGTCGATGCCTTCGATTCCACCGGTCATAAGCATTGTTACTATGGGTTCATCGAGGAGATTTGGGAGCTCGATTACTTCAAGTTCAAAATCCCAATATTTCAGTGTCATTGGGCTCACCTCTCGCACATCAAGACCGACGAATACGATGTGACTACTCTTGACCTGAGCCGTGTTGGCTACGGTACTGAACCATTCGTACTCGCGAAGCATGTTCACCAGGTATTCTATATGATCGATCCGTCAAGCAAGAGGTGGCATGTCGTTAGAAATGGAAAAAAAAAGCATTATAGAAGTCAACAATGTTGTTGACGAGGATGATTACAACGAATTCACCGAGAATTATTCCGGAGATTTGAGTTTTGAGGCTGAAACCATGGAGGGAGCCGGGTCATACTACCGCAACGATCATCGTGAAGGGCTCACTTTCAAAGAGAAGAAGCAAGTATTGTAAATAATTGATATTATTTTTATTTTGAATATGTACTTAGCACTCTCTTGCAACCTTCCTTTTAAACATTGAAGTATGCGATTGTTGGCAGTGAGCTCTCAATTCTGAATGGTGTGACTCATTTCTAGCTAGCAATTGTGATTCATTTCTAGCTAGCAACTGTGAATGTTTATATCATGTCCAAGTATGTGATTATTTCAGTGTACCTATGTTAAATATGTGAATATGTTGTGTAATATGTATCTGCTGTTTCAGAGGGCATGACTAGCAATTCCTGAGGCTAGCTCATAAAACAGGCAGAGTTATGCCCGCTGTAAACACCCATCCCAGACGGGTCAACAATTAAAACCGTCTGTGATAGAAGTCATCCGAGACGGGTCAAAGATATTACTCATCTGGGATGAAAGGTTATCATAGACGGGTTGTTGTGCCGACCAGTCTGGGACGAAAGGTTATCGCAGACGGTTATCTATAGACCCGTCTGGGATGACTATCATCGCAGACGGGTAACTCACTTAACCCGTCTGCGATGATCTTACTACATATACCGGGACTTAGAAAAATTTCGGAACCCGGTCCTCGCGCGCTTCGCACATTCCAAATCCCCTGTGCCCTAATTCTCCTCCCGCGCCACTGCTACTCGAGCCCACGCCGCCACCCATTCCGCGCTGCCATCGGAGAAGGAGCCAAGCCCGCACCGCCGTCGTCTCCGCCGTGCCGCCGTCGTCTCTCCAACCACGCCGCCGTCGTCTCTCCAACCACGCCGCCGTCTTCTACACCACGCCAATTGTCACTGCCGTCGTCGGCCTCCTCCACAGGTAAGTCTTTTCCCCCCAATTTTGCCTTTGCCCAAAACCCCCAATTCCTCTAATTCTAGGGTTCTTGCTCTAGGTTGATTTGGTTGGGATATTTGCTCCTTTGCAATCGGTCAACATAGTTCTTTTGGTTTTGTGCTATTTTGAGAAAGGCACTGGAAATACAATTCTTAACAATGGTAGTGATTACATGTGTATCTTCTATCTTTCGGTTTATGTGAGCGTACAAGTGCAAATGAACCAGTCAGTTCATTCTACCAAACTTCAGTTTTCACCTGTATGTCATTTGTTCATTTTCAACTACAAGTGTTCTTTCGATTACTTTGATAAGTCCCACTATTGAACAATCATAACTTCAAAGACATAGACTCATTCATCAATCAGCAGTATGAATCTGAAGCAGCCATTATGTACACAATCAAACCCATGACCATATTTAAAAACTGAATCCAAATAATTTTCTGGTATATATCCTCCGAATAGGCGTACGAGAGCTGGTATAGTCGGCAGCATAAGTTGCATGTGCCGAAGAATGCATGGTAAGTGCAGATAAAAGGGAAATTGAGGCCAACTTCTAGTATCTTTTCGTAACTCATGTCTAAATCAGTTTTATTCAACTGAAGAACAGAATCTTTCACTTGACCTTAGTTAATTTGTTCGGATGCTTTTGCATCTAGAGTGTTATTTCTATGTGCTCATATGTGTGCATATATGTGCTCCATAAGCATTACTAAGAGCAGCTGCTATATTTGAGAAAAGCTTGAGAGTTGAGAACATATGCTTATCTTGATCTTAGGTAGATAACTATGCTTGGTATTGAGTTTTAATATACACTACTACTATAGACCTATGCCTTGCTTTGTTAGTTTACATAGATATGTCGGATGCCAATTCTTCTTCTAATTCCTCGTCGGGGCACTCATCGTTGCCGAACCCTACTTCGGGCAACGATGAACCGGGTACGCAAAAAAGAAGTCAGAAGCCCCGAATAATGTCGAATGCCCCTAGTAGACGTATGGTCATCACGCATGTATCTACGAAGTCTGGTGTGCCGACGAAACCGGATGACGTAGCGAACAAATTCCGCACATTCTGCGGGATACTTGGGCGGGAGAGGGTCAACATAACCATTGCGAACTGGAAGGATATTACCACCACGAAGGAGGACGAGTTAATAGCTGAAGTAAAAAGGTGTTCGAGATCCCGCCCGAACACGAAGAACGTGTCAAAGCATCTTCAATGAAGACCATGGGCAAGGCGTGGAGGTCGTTCAAGAGCATCCTGACAACAAAGTTCGTATGGACGGGTGAGAGCCCGTTTGAGAAGTACGGCTTCTTGGACGAGCAAGTATACAACAGATTTGTTGAGATGAAGTCCACGCCAGAAGAAGTGGCGAAGAGTGAACGACAGAAGGCCCTTCAAGCAAGAAACAAGCACCCGCATAGGCTTGGAAGCACAGGATATGAAGGTGCATCGGCGAAATGGGAGATGCATGATCGGTTGGCAATGGAGAAAAATTTACCCCCTCCATTTCCCAACGTGGTTGTTGGCCGCGCCGCATCCTGGTGCAGAGCACGTGCGAAGTCAGATCCGCAGAGTGGTTCAGTTATATTTCCAAACCCCGCTGACCAGGAAGTGGTCGATCGAATGGTAATATACATGACTACGTACACAATTCTTCGGAACCGCACGAGTATCATTTGTAATGTAACTTTCGCGCGTGATCATTGCAGGTGCAAATAGCTTTGCGAGGGTCACTAGATGACGATGAAGAAGCACATTTATCTAGGACCAAAGACATCCGTACCGTAGCGTTGGGAAACCCGGAGCACCCAGGTCGCACAAGAGGTGTTGGGGTTGCAGTTCCCTGGAGAGAGGGATTCCCTGAGACCGAGGAGCAGTACGAGAGGAGGAAGGCCGCTAAGAGGAGTCGTAGTCAGTCAACAATGACTACGAGAGATGAAGAACATTTGGAGAGGCATATTCAGGAGGAAGTCAGGAGGCAGGTTGCGGCATTTAAGGAGGAGTTCAAAGCTCAACTTGCACTCGCTAACGTAGATTTGGCGAGCCCCGGAAATATTCGGAGTAGCTACGCATCCGCCGAAGAACCGGGTGAAACATATCCCTGCGACACCATCTCGGTAAGGGCCATTTATAGGGTTTTTACAATAGCAAGTACATAACTTTGGACCTAATTAACAAGGTACATACTCAATAATTTTGTAGGAGATGACTCCGTGCGCATTGTTGGCAAGGGTAGCCGGAGATGTCTCCCTCGATGCTGCATTTGAGATTGCATATCCCAAGTAGGCGGGGACTCTACTGCATGGTCGCCCCATAGCACCAAACTTTCAAAAGGTGCATGTGGACGATGTGGTTGAAGGTTTCAAGGAGCTCCCGCTTGCCATGCCACCAAATGATGAGATCACGGTGCTGCATCAGGCAGTTGGCACCTTTATCCAGTGGCCAAAGAGGGACATCAAATTACTCGTCCGGCCTGCCTCTCAGAGCGCATCACACACTGAGTCAGCTAGGATACCCGAAGTTAATCCTACCCCGATGGAGCTAGTAGCGGCAGTGCAACGGGATAATAACCCAGCTTCATCTCTGGTCAAGCCAATAGAGCCAGCACCCGCTACCTCCATAGGGACTAAGGAGGTGCTACAGATGAGACCAGTTCCTTCACCGGTGAAGCACACTTATGCTAAGGGGACTAGCAAAACCGGCAAGGGTAGGAGTCGTAGTAGTGCCCCCAAGACTTCCAAGGGCAGCCAAAAATCGAAGGCACTAGCGATAGTGGAAGAACTTGGGTTTGACCCGGGCAGAGTGGATGATCTCCCTTTTGCACCTCTGGCTCGTCGATTTGTGAATGGAGAAGCCTTCGTCATGCCAGAGGACATATCGAACTCAATGGCATGTCAGAGGTTGCATGATTGGTATATGACGGCGACGAACAACCTACAGCCTGGCCAAACCATGCCACGATGCCTCAAAGTCACTTTCAAGGAGGAACACCTTTTCCACCAGGACATGGGCGGGTTGTTCTACGTGTACTTTGAAGACCTTTTCGAACTCTTCACCCTCGATGCCCTGGAGCAGAAACTGTTGAGATGTTGGACATTGTAAGTCTACAACTTCTCAGTCAATCAGTTTTCTCCATACCTATGCAACTTAATTAAGCCGTAACATGATTTTCCATTTTGCATAGATACATGTACACTGAAGCCAGACTTAACAAGGAACCTATCGGGTTCATTGACCCGGCAAGGGTGATTTGGAGAAATATTAGAGACAACAAAGAGCAAGTTCTGGAGTATGTTAAGCATGCAATATTGTCCCAAAAGGATAAAGAGTACATCGTATTTCCCTTCAACCTAGAGTAAGTGTTGCATCGCATCCAATACTTATAATTTCACCATTATGCATATATCACAAAGCTGATTTGGTAGTTCGTCTATACATATGCAGCTACCATTGGGTTTTGGTCGTACTTGTACCAAAATGGAATAGGGTAATATACGTTGATTCCTTGTGAGATCCTTCACGCGACTTCGGGCCGATTCGCGACATACTTGACCAGGCGTTCATCGATTACAAAGCTCGTGGAGGGATAAGTGGCAAAGGGTCCAAGTTGCGACATAAATTTGACTTTTCGGTACATATATATCCATTACTATGTTAATATAGCATATTGGCATGCTTCATAATAGATTCTTCTTAGCTAACGTATATTTGTTTCTTGTTTTAGTGCAAACAACAACCCAAGGGGACAAACCTATGTGGATTCTACGTTTGCTACCACATGGAGCTAATCGCGGGTTTCGCTAAGCGAAAACTAGATGAGGCGTGGAAGATTGAAACTAACACAATTGATGAAGCTCAACTCAAGCGCATTCGAGGGATTTTTGCCTTCTTCATCAATACACAAATCATCAATCCCGATGGCGAGTTCTATGGTGGCGGCTTAGCAGAGGAGCACTGTCTTTCATCTATGTACTTAGCACTCTATTGCAACTTTCCTTTTAAACATTGAAGTATGCGGTTGTTGGCAGCGATCGAGCTCACAATTCTGAACCGTGTGACTCATTTCTAGCTAGCAATTGTGAATATATCTAGCTAGCGGTGTGACTCTCTTGCAACTTTCCTTTTATACATTGAAGTATGTGATTGTTTCAGTGTATTGTCTGTGAATGTATGTATCTGTATCTATGTTAAATATGTGAATGTTCTGTGCAATATATATTTGCTATTTCAGAGGGCATGGCTAGCAATTCCTAAGGCTAGCCACAAAACAGGCAGTGTTATGCCGTCTGTACACAACCATCCCAGACGGGTCAACAGTTGAACCCGTCTATGATAACTATCATCTGAGACGGGTTAGAGACACAACCGTCTGGGATGAACTGTTATCGCAGACGGGTTGTAGAGCGGACCCGTCTGGGATACGTGGTTATCGCAGACAGTTCATTGACTCGACCCGTCTGGGATGATCGATTATCGCAGACGGGTGGACGGCCAATCGTCTGGGATGCTTGTTTTAGCCCGTCTCGGATGGGCCGTTCTGTAGTAGTGATTTGAGATATAAAGATGTTCAAATGCTTGTTCCTTGGGATATGATCTCCATATTGGAGCTGAATTTGTACAAAGTAACTTGCTGCATGATCGCTTAGATTTTAGAACATTAAGTTGCTCTACATTTCAACAAGCTGTGACTAGTAATTTGAGAGTCATTAACATGTATTCACCAATGTTGGGTTGGTTTAAGGAAGAGGGTTGCAAATTTGAACCTCCCTGTCAATGCTTCACTTATATTTGCAAAGTTGGGTGGTATACTTTATGTGTGGATATATATGTTAAGCTCATTGTTCCTTTTTATATTCTTTTGATTAGTTATAACATGAGCTACTATATTTGCTGCTATCTGTCGATTAAATGTGCAACAGTGGAGAAGAACTAATATGGATGACATATACATATAAATGCATACACCTTGTCATCTTTGTTAGAATGTTTTCAGCTTATACAAAGCCGACGACGACTTTGTTTTTGAGGACATGACTTCCAAGGATACAACTATCTCTACCATTACTTCCTCTACTTCCCCTGCTCCAAAGAATATGAGAAGGTCCAACAAGATCTTCAAGACTAAGAGAGGTTTCAAGTTCAAACTTTTGGGAGCGGGAGGGTCTGCAAATGATGACTTTAGGACCTTGAAGCCCCGACGAAGACATGATGAAGACCCGAGAAGCCCTAATAGAAGATCAAATGAAGCTTCGATCAAGAGATGGAAGAGTAAAGACTTAGTTATTTGTTGGCCTGTAATCCCACTGCCCAAGAGAAGTTGCAGCCAACATCATAACTACCCTGTGTAAACTGACCTCAGGCTGGTTTAAACCAACCCAACCAACTTAGGTTAGTTGAGTCTGTTTCGATCCAAGGATGCTTTTCCACCTATAATACCCCTGGCCGGCCACTGGCTTGGTCGGATTTTGTTTAGTTAAGAGTTTGCCATGTTGCAAACTTCGTGAGCTTCTCTAGTGTCGGAAAGACCTATTATAAAGACCTCTTGCAGAACTCCACTTTATCATCTCATTGAGATTATCATCCTTTATAGTACATTCGTAATTTCAAATTGCTCACGCTACTATTTCTTGCTTGTTCCTTGATTTGCTTGGAAGAAAAATCCTTTGTGAATAAGCTGACCGTGCTTTTGCTAGGTCGATAATGCTATGGAGTTGGTTCAATGGTTGCCGTAGACATTAGTGTTGTACGGTTCTCCCTGTATGGTTTGTAGCCGAATCGTGAGGGTCAAGTCCTCAAAAATCATCATTATCCCTCCCATGGAAAGATTAGGAACCCCGATTCAGACCACCCTGTGCCACTGTTGCCCCCAACCATGGTGCTGACCTCCCAAATCGTCACAGCTAGTGGCTCAACAATGGCCACCCTAGTGCTGCTTCATATCCGAATTTGAGGGAGATAGGTGGTGGATCTTGATCTGATTTTGTTATTTTTTAGTGTTAAATCCGTCAAATTTCTGAGATGAAAGTCGATTTATTTGACTTGGAATGAAATTTACTTGAGTTGAGATGTATGGATCTGTGAGTTGAAAGCTAAGATTCTTTGAGTTACAAGCTAGGAGAGTTGAAAGTTAGGGGCTTTGAGGTTAGAAGCTTGGTGTTCTTTGGGTTGAAAGTTATTTCCTTTTAGGTTGAAAGTTGCACTTCCTGGATTTGAACTTCTAATGGTTATAGTTGGAATCTTTCTTTTCGTGAGTTTAAAGCTGTAAAACTTTTGTTGTAAGTTGGGTTTTGAAGAAAGAAGTTGTTAAAATTTGGTTGAAGTTGGTTTTATTTTTTTGAAAACAAACCATTTTTTGTTCTTATACTGCGATGCTGGGCCACCATTGCTAGCGCTGACTCCATGCGATCACTAGATATGAAGGCTACAACATGCCCAAGCTGAGGCAAAAGGGGAAAGAGGAGAGAAGGGCGCCCATGTGATGTCATTCTGACATCTCATTGTAGTTGTCCACCGCCCAGATGGTTGTTCATGGTGCAAATCACTTGCTCCCTTAACTAAGCCATTGATCTCTCGTGAGTGATCAAAATTTTACTATTTAGAGAAGGTGAGTGGGTTATATATGTTGGTTAAGGAAAATGAACTGACATTTCACTTATCTATTTTCACTCTTGAGATTAGAAAGGCCATAGCCAAACTTTCCTTTGATCGTCTATATATAGGAAACATCTCTTCGATAATTGCTTTTGGTTCCTAAGCTCTAGCGAACTCCTTATTTTGAAATTTTTGAAAAGTGCATCTTCGTGTTACAAAAAGTTCACATGTAAGCATTGGCTCCCTATGATGAGGACATGATTCCATGGATAGAACCATTGGTACCACTACTTCCTCTACTTCCCCTGCTCCAAAGAACAAGAGAAGGTCCAACAAGATCTTCAAGAGCAACAGAGGTTTCAAGTTCAAACTTTTGGGAGCGGGAGGGTCTTCAAGTAATGACTTCAGGACCTTGAAGCCCCCATAATGACATGAAGATGAAGACTAGAGAAGTCCTAATGGAAGATCAAATCAAGCTTCGGTCATGAGATGGAAGAATAAAGACTTGGTTAAATATTGAGTCCAATTTCATGTCTTTTTGGCCAAGCTTTTCTTGGCCTGTAGAATTCGGATAGATCTATTGTCACACCCCGATTTTCCAAAACCTAGAAATTAGGGCTAACAAAAACATTTGTTAATAAAACCAACTAAGATACAAGTAACTAAAACTTTAGTTCAAATCATGATGTAGCCATATATCAAAACACGAAAACCCTTGTTCCTATTCTTCCCGATCTCCGTTTTATCGAAACCTTAAATTTCCCAAACTACGACCGACGACACGGGCAACCCTGTTCAACACCTTGCCTCCATACGTGGCCACTCGCCCCTGCATTCCTACCACGAACACACCTTCGGCGTCCCTTCCCTTTTTCCTAGTCGGGTAACCTAGACCGACATTTACAGCTAAGCACCCACATGGTACCCTTGTAAATTGAAGCATATATATACCTTGAATCTTTTCTGAATGACGTGATCTTCTGCCACTTACCTCGCCATGTCCTACCAAGCATGTGTGCACATATATACCGCTTCTATATATGTGTATATACACAAAACCCTAACTTCTTCTTCTCGAGCTACGGATCAAAACCCTAGCCCATCGTCCGACCTTGCTACAATCCTTTGCGTGTATATGAGTATATCGGTGATAGCCCCCAAACCCTAGCCCGCCACGACCTCTTATGTCTATTCGAACTTCGTTGCCAAATATACACTTGAATTCCCGAGTGTATGTGGGCACATACACTCTAAAATCTTAGCTTGCTTCTTTCGAGCAGGAGTAAACTCCAAACACATTACTGTGGCACCTTGTATAACATAAACCTACTTCCAAGAAAATAAGGTAACACATAGCATAAAATCTACAAGTGGAATTAAAAGATTCACATATCCAAACACCGCACTACAGCTCCTATAAAATAACCATTTCCAAGGAACTACCCGAGGATGATCGCGTGAATCCCAAGGCAAGCTTAATCCTTTCTAACTTAAGCTTTCCAATCTTTTAACTTCTACCGAACATTCTCCTCACAAGTCCAACTCCTTCTCTGCAATAAATTTCATATCCTCACTCAAAAATATCTTTCCCAAAACCTCGATCAAACTATCAGGGCTTGCACTATTCTTTTCCTGTGCTGGCTAGATACCTGCCCTACATTCTTACCAAGGATACAAGTTGGTGTTTACATTCCGCTATTTCTACAGCCTGGCTAGCCAATCTATACCTCCTCTTTAATTTCCCCAAATCCTGCTGGCTATGCGCCACGCCACCCATTGGTACCATTCGGTGCCTAAATTCACTGCTCCTGCATGGACACGTAGATCTATCCCTTAACCTTGGCATAAAAATCAGTGTCCAACACCTCTCTTTTGGTACAACCGTCGGTGCCAAGTTTCTGCTGTAGCTACACCCGGTAGTACTTGCTCCTTCCATGCCATTAATAACCCCAAACTCCTCCAGTCAACTCCATCTACCTTCTCTGAGTTTCTCTCTCTACTGAGCACTGCTGGTACTATTCCTCCATGAACACGTAGTGTCACACCACCGAAACTCTACAGCAAGTTGCGCCAACCTCTACTCTAACTACATCTCACCGCCATTAATGCACTAATGCATCACTCTCTGTTTCTACTCTGCAGCAAGCCGGGCACTCCACTCCTTAAGACCCGAGCTGCCCAAGCATTCCTTCCCGAGCCCCTCTAATTTCTCCTTCTTCCTCTGCTTGAGAGCTCGAGTACAAACTCGTCTCTTAGATCCATTTCCCCCGGTAGTTGCCTCCTTTGCCGTTTCTTCCTCGTCGGTCAAGCCGCTCCACGGCTCAATTCTCAGTTCCCTAGCACCCTTGCCCCATTTCTTCTTCTAGCCGAGCATTTAAGCTCCTGCCATTCTCTGCCGAGCACCCACAGCTCTCATCCACTCTTCTTCCTTAGGCTGAGCACTTCACCACCTCAACCTCCTCTACTCTCCTCCTCCCACTGCCCAGCTAGGAACTGAGCTGCCCATTTCTCCTTCCCCATGGCTCAAGCTCTAGCCCAAACTCCCTACTGCCTCACTCCATTTTTACCAGCTGAGGTCCATGCCTCTTTCCTCCCTGTGCTGCTGTTCTCTTCTTCGCAAGCTGTTGTGCTCCTCAAGTTCCCGAGCTTCCCGAGCTAGAGCCCAACTCCTCGTTCCCGAGCTCCCAAGTGGCTGGTTCCTTCTTCATCCTGCCCTCTACGCCCCAAGCAACTCTCTACCGAGCTCTTCACTCCCTTGCTCCTTCCTGCTCCTCAAGCTCCACCAAGCTCCAGCACCACCACTGGCTTACTTCCTTCCTCCTCTCCTATTGCTTCTTATGCCTAGACTGGCAAGCAGCCGGCGAGACCTCTCGGCACCACTGCAAGCGAGGTCCGCCGTCAGACACGTCGCCGCTCCAATCCTAAACTGCCGTCCCTGGCTAGAACTACCACCACCTGCCTCAGTGCCGCCACTGGTGAGTCCCAAAAGATGCCCAACTCGCTCCACCCGTGGTCCACCACCAAGTCCAGTGCCGCCGCAAACCTCATTGTTCACAGATTTGGTCACAGGCGTTACCGCCGCTGCCACAGCCACCCGAGCAACCACCGGCATTTCTACTTTCCCCTTCATCTCTCCCCCTAGATCCCCATTGGTGAATCTCCGCCATAAAGCTCTCAAGCCGCCGCCGCATCTATTCCCTAATCGACGCCGCCAGAGAGCCCTGCCGCCAATTCAACCCACCGGCGTTTGTGTCTGAGCCGCCCAACTGACATGAAGACCGCACCGCCCCTATTCCCCATTCTCGTCCCGGTCGCATACCTCGCCGCATGACCCGGTCCTCTACGCCAATCGCCGCATTTCAACTCGCCGCCGGTGAGGACCTCGTCGCCAAGCCGAGCGGCCAATCCCCCGCTTACCACCTAAGCTACCCCTCTTCAATCCGCCCTCCTCCACGGACCTCGTATCTGACCTCGCCGCCTTCTTCCCGCGCCGCCGCTCAGCACCGGTGAGCCACCCCGCTGCCTTTCCCTTTTTTCACTTCTCCCTCTGTTAAGCACATGCGAGTAGGCCTTAATGCTCTAGCACCAGAGAAGGAAGAGGAAAACGCACACGAGCACAAGGAGAAGATGAACACCCAGAGCTTGGCACCACACCCAACTTGTGCCTTTTTACTATTCTCCCCTTCTTTTTCTATTAAATAAGCTGAGTACAGTGGCTTAAGTAGCTCATACACGCACACACACGACTAACCGCCACTAACCCACTAATTAGCTACTAATTGCATGGATTTCAGATCCATTAACACGGTGCTATTAGTGAAACCCATGTTTAATACTGAGGTTAATCACGTGAAGTCTATCTAATCGGTGCAGTCAGGATTAGACACTTGAGTACTTTCGGACAGCATACCTGATATGGAACGAGCAGCTAATTGGAGCTAAGTGTGTTTACGACAAGTAAATACTTTAGTCCGTGGCATTTGATGCTAGAGACTGAGCTGCCGGGTATTAAATGAAGACTAAGTTTAATTAAGGCCCATAGCCAGTAACTAATAACTACTGCCGTTAATTCATGGTTGGTTTAGTTGCTCACGGACGTTAACAAAGTTTTGGCATCTACAATGATTCTCTAACCGTAACCGAACCTGATAACTAACTAGTTCACTATGTCATTCCAGACATAGCTAAAGAACAGATGAGTTTAGGTTAAAACCAATGTCCCTAACTTACCCCTAACCACTTAGAAGTACATGTATATACATATGTATATACCCTTGCTGATATGGTTCCAAGTAAAATAGATCTTGTATCCGTCAATTAAAATCAGGAGCCCCATCTTGTTCCAGTACAACTTTAGTCCAAATGATAATTCCAAACCAAGTAGTACGAAACCCTTGAACAAGATACCCGATATAGATTAACCCTAGTGGCGTCCTACGTTTCCAAAGTATGCTTAAACCCCGCATTGTGTCCCCAGTGATATAAAGAAAATAAAGAAACCCTAAGCGATGAAGTGCCGTGAGCGGATATTTCCTGCCAAGCTAGCACAGGGCACCCAACCCTAGCTCGAACAACTGCTTGAAATCAAATGGCTAATCAAACATGTTATGATTTCATGTGTTGAAGTTTCTGATTCCACATTCGATGTTATTGGCTCTTCCTTGCAACGTTGATTTATTCGCCGTTCTTTCGACGTGTAGATACCGATGTTAGGGAATATCTCGTGAAGGAATTTGGACAATTGTCGAATCAGGTTCAAGACCGAGCCCCGGACAATTTGCTAGGCAAGCATTCGCACTTTGATCATGTTGAATCCCATATGTGCGAAATTTAATTATTTTGTTTGCGAAACTTCCATGCTATGTGGATATCGACAGTATTTTATGTAGACCTAGTTATACCCTATAGATGCATAAGTCCTAGGTCTGAATATCTAATTCTTGTAACCCTAGGTATATTAGTTGGTTGTTCTGCGACCAACAAAAATATTAAGATTATAGGCATTAGCCATGCTTAGACCTGCTGTAGTCCAAACATCTGAAGTAAAGAATAACTGTTACTTCAAACCCAAGATTGAATCACAAAGAGAATTAGGATGGAATACGCTGAGGAGCTAATCAGTGAGAGCAAAACGGAATCTGAATGACACATATGGTAGTACAAAAGCCACGAAGCTAGAATACATTCCACAGTAGTCGCGGATAAACATATGGTACATGCGATACAGGAAGTGACATTACAAGCTCACCAGCTAGAATATGTACATAACCATGATACAAGCATGGAGGTGCCAAAAGAGCTAACACCAACTACTTGTCGTACATACAAATACAAAACTACGGGGAGTATTCATTCCGGTCGGAGGGCATGAAGTAGTACAATGTTGCCTCCGGCGGAATCGGCACTGGTTCCCGGAAGTTGCGAGGCACCTCTAAGGGAGTGGTTCACGTCGACGACGGAAAGTCCCAGGCACCTCCATAGCTACACAATGACGAGGAGGATAGCGAAGTCCCGGAACGGCAGGAAACTCATAGGTGGGTGGTCGGTTGGCAGCATAAGGCCCAGAAAAATCTTTCTTGAGCTGACAATAAGTCCATGGGGGCTTGATGGGTTCCAATGTGCTTGCAGTATACTCGAGGGCATGGCACAAATGATAATGGTAGCGATCACGATCATAGGCGGCCGCTCGATGAAGATGATGGGTAATATTGAGCATTGGGGCCAACTCAATGATCGTAGGATCTGGGTGCATAATAAACTCCTGCCACCACATCGGTGCGTTGGGGTCTTCTTGCCCCACATGATAACCAAAAGGAGAATCCATGAGCGGTATCGCATAGTGGTAGCGAAGAAAACTTATGGCATTGAGAGCTGCTACCTAGACAGCTCCTTCATAGGAACCATCACGACCTTCAATGATAATAGGATGTCCCAGCAGTGTAAGGGGTGTTTGCATTGGTTCTAAAGGATGTGGTCTGATAAAGATAGAAGCAACGTAGTCGCTTAACCCAAATCGACGGTTGTGACGGTAACAGTATACTCGGGGAGCCACATATAACCCAACCTTGCCAACATCCGAAGCAAAAGTGGAGGAGCACCACCAACTAACAAACAGTGGGTAGTGCCTGCCATGGTGATATAAGATTCAGCCATTTGGCAAAAGATTGAGAATAGAGTTACTTTAAGACTTAAGATCAAATCATAGATAAAATTTGCAGAAGAATGTACTGCGGAAACTAAATAGTGTGAGGAAGTCTACATGTGCCCAAAGGGTAGTACAAAAGCTATGAAGCTAAACTACATCCCACAGTAAACACAGATGAGCATATGGTACATATGATACATGAAGTAATATTACAAGCTCACAAGCTAGAATATGTACATGACCATAATACAATACCATACTCACACTTTGAGGTTTAGCTCCTATACATTATCCATCTAAAACCTCAGATGGTCACAGACTTGGAAAGGAAAACCATACACTGCCATCACGCAGGATGGTCAAGTGTATGCATTGTACAATTGTACATTGGTACACCATAGGACTGTCGAAAACACCTTACTGTTCTATACTGGGAGGTGGAAGAGGCACACGAGGAGTGCTGAACAGTTCGGTTCCCTCAGACTGGGGCAGGTTGGGACACCGGCGAGGTCCAGCAGTAATACGATGAGTTGTACGAGGGGGACCTCGAGCAGGGGTAAACCCACCAACATCCGGATAAGCAATGCTTTGCGGCACGGGCTCAACATGCGCATTAAGAACGCCAGGGCTCAAGTTGTTCATCCGAACGCTCAGCTCTATTGCCACCAAGAGATCCCATAAACGAGCACGAGTGGCAAAGAGCTCATGCCGTATTGCACAATAGTGCCGATCCAGAGTCCTGATAAGGTTGGCCTGTAGGCGTATCTCAGGATCATCCACTGCATCCATATCCGTATAGACCGCATAATCCACCTGATACTCCTTAGGTGGTAGAGCAGGATAGGTGCGGTATGCTGTTAACGACATCGGCGATTGATCATATCGAAACCGAGTGAGAGCACAATAAGCAGCCTCCTGAACTGCCATATCAATAGTCGTGCCAACTCCGAAAAAAGTGTGCATTGGTTGAGGGTCATGCTCATAATATGGATAGATATGCACTATGGCAAGATATTGGAGCATATTGTAGTCACGATATGTTTTAAGGACTGTGTATTCTGGCATCCAACGATAGAGGTTGTTGGCCAGAGCCTGAGCGAGTAGTGCTGGAAAACCAGGGGTATCGATACACCGAGTAAGGCGAACGACCTGTCCACGAGGCATCTGGATAGATGGAAACCAAGGTTAGAAATCACGATTAACCGGAACGAGATAAGAGGAAAGGTAAGGATTCCCTGCACACGTGAATTCTAACTTCTGAACGGAGCAAAGAAGTAGCAAATCCATTTTTCAACCAAACGAAGAGGTAAGGAGAAGAACTAGGATTGAAAAGGATAAGAAGGAAACAGAGTCACTACTTATGCTTTTCGCAAATTCTTTTAAGTTCAAAAATAGATTTCGTAACTTCTGGACCTAACAACAACCAAGACAAAGGTTGTCCTACAGACAGTCCTGCTTTGATACCAAAGCTGTCAGGACCCAAAATCCATAACAGAGAGCTTTAAGTAAAATCACCCGCTAAGTCAAGGAGGCTAACCCCTCATCGATGTCATGATTGACATCATCGGTCGATCTCAGCTACGCGCCGCACTCAAGGTCACGGAGGCGCTCGAAGTCGGCACAAGCGATTTTTCACCTGGAGAGCACGCTATGGGACGACCATGTCGAGGGCCACGTCCACCTTGACGCCCTTCGCCGCCGATGATCTTCGGGGATGCGCCCGGGCGGGCCGGTGGGAGTTGCAGGTTCAGATGTTAGGCCAACAGTCTCCGCAAATGGGCTAGTAAGGATGTGACAGTCCGTTAATGCAAATTCTAACGGAGATATGCTGAGACACTCCACTAAAAAGACGCATTTTTGGTGTATATCATATCATACCCAATCACGATAATCAGCATAACACCGTAGCAAGACGAGGACAAACCTAGCCGCCGGTTAGCAAGACCACGGTGGCCGATCCAGCTGTTGGAGGCGGAAAGCCCGGGTCATCACCTGACATGTAAATTAGGTTCCTACTATCTTAAGTTTATATATTATTGGCCGTGAAGATATCGTTGTACAGAATAGATGTGTCCCGTCTCTAGCCCCATCCTGGTGTGGCCGTCGTGGCTGATGTCCGTGAGCTAGTGGTGTTTTTGTCTCTTGGATCAATGGCTCTTGATCCGGCAGATTATCGTTCGACGCTTTAGGTTGACTTGGTGATGACAGCGCAAGTGGTGCTGGGTTTATTTTGGTCTCTAGTTCTCTCACTTCATCCTTAATTCTGTGCTCTTTGTCTCCTTCACTGACGGTCCGATGACGAAGCAACCATGGTTGTCCAGCTCCCGTACTCCCTGCTCCAGTGTAAGCGATGCTACACGTGTCATATCCCGAGCGTCCTGACAGCATTGTAGCAAGGACCATGTACGGAGCCAGTTAGTAGCCATATAGATAAATTGCAATAGATTAGAAAATTTCTTTTTATCAAACACCATATTATTATGACACAGCTGTATTGACCAACAAATGGCAGCCGCACCAACCAGCATGAGAGCCTGATTATCCCTTTCCAACTCGGACAGGCACCCCCCAAACAAATTAAAATTGCCCATCGGCGGGGTATATCCCAGCACCATGTGCACGACATATAATTTTTAGAGGTAAAGTCACATATAATTTATAAAAACTTCAACTATCTAATTTAATTAAATTAATAATTATAATCATCGATTAAAAATAAAAATTTATCAATTGATCGAGGAATAGAAGACTTGAAATCGTGCATAGAAGGGTCGGGGCGGGGGAGTTGTCTTTTTTCTGGGGCAAATGCGTGGAAACTTCTGGCACACCACCACCGACCGGCGCCTACCAGCCACTAGCTGGATGTTGAGCTTCCAGGAGCAGGAGCCCGCTTTATCATTACCTGGGAGTTTGGCACGGTGCCAGGCGTGTCAATTATTCTCACAATTGAGTAGCCAGTGCACTGTTTGATTGGCTGATTAGTTGTTTGTTCTATTTGGCTAGCTTTCTCTCTCTAGAGCCTTCTTTGTTGCTTCCCTCTCCCCTCTCTCTGTATCCGGCTCTTTGCCTGCTTATAAATAGGCCTGAATATCTTCTTGCTGATAAGACGGTACCTCATCTTGCATTATCAAATTGCACAGTACTGTACTGCCAAAGCTTGCCAAGAAGACAAGAGATTTTGAAAGATTATCCAAGCAAGATGGTTAAGGTTCGTTGCTAAGCTCATGCATGTCGTTTCCGAACTAGTCTTTAATTTGGCCTTGCTTAACTCTGTTTATCGATCTGAATTTGTTTGTTTTTTCTTGCAGCAAAAGATCGTTCTCAAGTTGAAACTGGATGATGAGAGGAAGAGGAGGAAGGCCTTCAAGGCTGCTGTTGGGATGGCAGGTATGAACAAGCCACTGATAATATTTAATCTTTCATCCTTAATTCATCGTGTTATCTTCTTCTCCTTATCAGCGTGTTCTTACAAGGATGTGCTCAATTTTACAGGTGTGACATCCGCGACGATGGAGGGTGACAAGATCGTCATCACCGGCGACGGTGTCGACCCGATCTCACTGACAACGATGCTCCGGCGCCGCCTGGGCTACGCCGAGCTTCTCAACGTGTCGTCCGGAGATGAGAAGAAGAAGGACGGCTACGGTTACGGCGGAGCCGACGGTGGCATGAGTTTTGGTGGCAAGGACTCCAAGGGTGGCGGCGGCTACCATCAGAATGCGGTGGCACCGATCTCGTACCCAGCGTACGAGCAGTACAACGCCATGCCGTCCTACCCTGTTTACTCCTACCCTGCTTATCATCAGCAAGGACAAGATCCTGGTTGCAGCATAATGTAGGTGTTAAGAAGAGATAAAATGTCAGCGATATCCGGAGATTTAAGACTTGTTCAGACCAGGATTATCCAAGTGATGTTGGCTGCTTGAGCTGTACAGGTTGGATCGGCAATGGTGCTTTGTAAATTCAGGCTCTCTTTCTTCAGAAAATAATAATTCAGGCTATCAGTCAGAGTGTAGTTCATGGAAGGGGAGGAGGGAATAAAAGGAAATTCAGGTGTTGCGGAAAGAAGCACAAGGTGGTAGGTCTTGCATAGTGCGTGTTGCATCCCCGTTCTCGACTCGGGTGCACCTCGACCCGCCGAACAACCTCTGGATTATGCAATTATGCTCTGCTATTCCATTGTGCTACTAATTTTAAATGTTAACCCATAACTTCCTCTTAATCATGTGTTTGGAATCTTAATTCCACCAGAATCTTAGTGTGTGGTGACGTCTGCGTTTGTCAGTAATATCTGAAAATAGAAAAGTTAGGAATTTGTGGCAGATGGAGCAAACTATCTAACGATTACTAGATCACAAGCGACATTTGTGCCAATTTCTTATTTGGCTACACTAAGCAGCGCTATAAAGGGAACTTATTTTAATGCTAATCATCGAATATCAACTATCAATCTATTGATCATATGTAAACATCAGCTTGGACAGCTACCTCGCGAAGCAATCAACTTCCGAACTGCTTTTTTTATTAGGAAGCTTTAATTTTTGTACCAGACGAAATGCACAAAATTAACTGTTGGTAGAAGTACAAAGCAAAACCTGCTGCACCGATACTATCACTAGTTCACTGCTACAGGTCGATCAAGCTGAATACTCTAGTAGTGCTTGGTACTTTATAAGTTCAGAGGAATATTGAGATTATTCCGTGCAGGCTAAACATTGTTCTCCTCCAGGAATAGCTCCTATCATATTTGTAGTCGTCAATTGTTACCAGTAAAAGAATGAACGTTTTCCTCCGTTTGAGAATGTATGTAACCATGATTTTAAATACTTATAGTGTCTAGCATCTAATTGTTGAGGCGTCTAGGGCATCGACATTGTAAAGATTAAACAAGTTGCCAAACTGCACCAAGAAGCAATAGTTTGTTTGGTTGTAGTGTAAATAGTCTTCTATGAATTGGACCATAACACTTAAGACTTATTGATGCTTCACCTGTTACACTGTTACATGTACCACCTATGCAAATAAATGCAAGCCCACCAAGTTCTGACTCGATCTTCTTTTCATTCTTGATCAATTGTTGTCCAAGCTTGAACCTCCTAGCTAGAGGCAAAAAGAGGATTATTCCTGGTCTGTAGTGCCTAGATTTCTAGATCGACTCTATCAGGCTGCACCATCAATCCCTTGCCCGAGTCGATCATGGCTTTACTCTTGCCCTTTGCACTTTCCCCCGGTTTTCTTAGTAGAGGTCGACTTTGGCAATGAAGCGGCAGGTGCAAGGGGTACCTGATGAGACGGTGGCTCGATCTTTCAGTGAGACGAAGGTAGCTAACGGTTTGGTGGAGTTTGACCTTGACGATCCGACTATACCGTACGTAACGGTACGCCTTAACAATCGCTAAACCAACCTTCGATGGTTATTTACCTTGCCGTAGGCACGATCAACCTGAACAACGAAGTTCGAGTTCCTGCAAGCAACCAAAGAACCAGCAAGAACTACGATAAATTGCAATCTAAAATTGCGAGTATTAAATTGACACAAGAGATAGAAGAAAGTATATTGGGATTCCACTGGCGATCTAAACAAGGTGGTAGTCCTACATGATTTGTAGATGCGATAATGTAGCAGTAGCTAAACAACTCAATGAAACCCAAAAACTAAAGGGAGAATCCTAGGGGGTATATAAAGACAAGAGGTGATCTATTACAGAGGTATTCTTGGATTGTTTTGGCTGTTGTGATCTACTCGTAAGGAATTTGGATATGGGGTTAGACAGGTTGGAAAGAACACGAGATAAACTTTCCAGAGAGTCCAAGATCACCCAAATCGGAGTCCGCATGCTCGAGGTAAAGATGTTTGAAGTCAGGGCTGTCTCAGCAATCCGAATTAGAGTCCAGATCTTGTGGGACTCTTATCTCTAGCACTTCTTGGACCAAAAGTGACATGGGAAGACTCCTTGTACAGCACCAATTCATGTGGGGATATCTTCATGGACACATGAATTTCATTCCTTCCTCCTCCCGAGAGCTTGAACTTGAATACTCGCTTGTTCTTGATGATCTTGACGAACCGCCGTTTGTTCTTTATAGCTCGAGCAGCGGATGTAGTTGAAGTAGTGGAAGTAGAGGTGGTAGCGGATATATCCATGGAGGCCATGTTCTCATCAGTACCGCTCTTGGTGGCATGGCAGTGTAGGATACACCGGCACAAGTGCTGCTAGCGCCGGTGAAGTAGTAGCTACCCTTGGAGTCTTTGTTGTTTCTGATGGAAACGACGGTTGTGGTCGTGAGAAGTTGAGGACGATTCCCTCTTGAATCATTGGATAAATGTCTCAATAGCATCTCCTGGAGTTTTCATCTCATTGTACAAAACAGAGGCGCAACTACTTCCGCGCTTACCAGGGTTATACAAAATAGCTGCTTGGGCTTGGGATTGCAATTGCTCCCAATCCCTCTCCTATTTGAACGTCCATCTAACCCCCTCACATATTTCTCACGCAGGTCCTTGCATACCTCTTATCTTCTTCGCGGAGTTATTTTGAGTCGTTCCTCCTTTTCCTCCTCTTTCGATCTTTTCCACCTTCGCTCAGTCACAACACTGTGGAAGTTAAAACATTTATGTGAGTAGCACAATTCAAGCATGTTTCAACAGTAGTAGGAGCAGGCAAAGGTGTAATATCAGAAGTAACAGAAGAGTTATGAGCATTAATATCATCAATGCACTTGGCATGCTTTGCCTTCAGCTCCTCATGCTCCTTGAGAAGAAGCTCATGAGCTAGTTTGAGCTTGTCATGAGCAATTTCTAAGTTCTCATGATCAAGCCTGAGATTTTTCCTATCGTCCATGACCTCATCACAGGTCTCTCTCAGCTGCTTGAGTTTATCCCTTAGGGATATGTTTTCCTTTCCCTCTTTTGCAAACGTCTTATCTGTTCTTTCCAAAATACCCATTAGTTTAGCATAATCAGGAAAGTAATCTTCAGTAAGTACCTTTGATCCTTTTGCCATAAGGCACATAGGAGCAGAGATGGATGACGACTGATCAGCCTTGGCGTTTAGCACAATTCAAGCATGTTTCAACAGTAGTAGGAGCAGGCAAAGGTGTAATATCAGAAGTAACAGAAGAGTTATGAGCATTAATATCATCAATGCACTTGGCATGCTTTGCCTTCAGCTCCTCATGCTCCTTGAGAAGAAGCTCATGAGCTAGTTTGAGCTTGTCATGAGCAATTTCCAGGTTCTCATGATCAAGCCTGAGATTTTTCCTATCGTCCATGACCTCATCACAGGTCTCTCTCAGCTGCTTGAGTTTATCCCTTAGGGATATGTTTTCCTTTCCCTCTTTTGCAAACGTCTTATCTGTTCTTTCCAAAATACCCATTAGCTCAGCATAATCAGGAAAGTAATCTTCAGTAAGTACCTTTGATCCTTTTGCCATAAGGCACATAGGAGTAGAGATGGATGACGACTGATTAGCCTTGGCGTTGATTTTGGAGCTGTGTGACTTGGCTGTGTCACAGCTGAACACATCAGTCATGCTAATGGCAATCCCAGTAACTTCACATTCATCTTTAGATTCTTCTCTGATCCTGAATCATCAGACATCCAAGCTTGTCCAACATATGCTCTTGCAGTGACTTTGTTCTTCGAGTAAGTTTGATGCTTGTTGTTGAAGGTTTTCTTCTTGCCATGATAGTCCTTCTTCATCTTGTTCTTGTTGCTGTCCCTCTTCTTGTTAGGACAGTCAGCAGCAAATTGACCTTCTTCTCCACACTCAAAGCATTTCTTGTTCTTGATCAGCTTCTTTCCCTTGAACTTATCACTTGAACCGAATTGCTTCTTCTTTCTGTAGAACTTTTTGAAGTTCCTTGTAAGGAGGTTCAGTTCATTTTCTTCTCCACTGGTGATCTCCTCATCAAAATCTTCATTACTTTCACTCTCTGGTTGTAGAGTTGAAGAGGTAGTCTTCAACGCAATGTTCTTCTTGGTTGAGGAGAGGAAAAGTTGTACTTGCTCTCCTGCTTGATCTCCATCTCATGTGTTAGTATTCTCCCTAACACTTCAGTGGGTTTCATCTGATCAAAATCATCCTTCTCCTTCAACATCAGCACAAGAGTTCTATAGGGCTTTGGCAGCACAGACAAAAACTTCTTGATGACATCCTCATCATTTACTCTGTTTGATCCAAGAGCCCTCAGTTGATTGGTGATGATGGTGTCTTGAGAACAAGGAGTTTATGTCTTCACCATGTTCATACTCAAACCTTTCAAGCTTTGCTTCCAGCGAGCTTCTCTTAGACTTCTTCAAAGTGTTGCTGCCCTCATAGATTTGCTCCAAGGTGTTACAAATTTCCTTGGCAGAGTCCATGGTGCTGACCCTGTTGAAATCATGTTCTTGGAGCCCATGAATATAGTTGTGGCAGCCCTTGCATTATTCTGAATGTTTCTCTTGTCATTGATGCTTGGCATTATGGTGTCTTCCATCCTGTAACCTGTATTGACAACTTCCCAAATATCTGGATCAATGGCGATAAGATGCATTTACATCTTTCTTTTCCAGAAGGCATAGTTAGATCCATCAAAAATATGAATTTTACCCTCATAGCCCGACATCCTTTAACTCTGGTTGTTAAGCCAATTCAAAGAGCAACCTGCTCTAATACCAATTGAAAGGAACTCAGGAGCCAACTAGAGGGGGGTGAATAGGAGGCTAGCTAGAACATTAAAAACTTCTTCCTTTTAGATGCAAATGTTCTCAGACAAATAAAAGGAACTAGCAGCTGTGTGACAGGTATACTACTCAGGTAAGAAGATACACAGATAATATAACACAGCTATCACATAGGTGATCTACACAGGTGCACTATCTAAGAGAAACAAGCATGTGTGAAGTGACTGTGACACAGATAGCTACCATCAGTATAGAGTAAAGATCACAGCTAGATTAGATATATATATCAGATAATTACACAAGCATGCAAGAAAATAAGCAAGTAAGTGCAGAATGTAAACACACAGAGAGACAAGAGATTTTTTACCCAAGTTCCCACTCTTTTCAGAGAGATACGTCTCTGTTGGAGAAGCTACTCCTAAGAGATAGCCAGGACTAAAATGTGCTTGTTCTCCAAGTACCTAAATCTTTAGGCACGCTCCTTTGCTTGTGGAAGTCCTTTTGCTTGGTAGCGGGTAGACTTCAGATCACCCTCACAAATGTCTGGGCCAACCCACACAAGCTTGGGTGATCACCAGCGACTTCTACACCTGTCTAGGAGTAGACACTCCAAGAGTAACAGAATCTGCAGCAACAACACTTGGAGGAACCAATGCTCTTTCCTCAAAACTCTAACTCTCTTGAACTAACACATGAGAAGTTTGGTTTCTGTTCAGGAGATGAGAGGCTTGCAACGGTTGAAAATGGTTGGCAAAGGTTGAGGTCCAAGACCGACACCTGTGTCACCGGTTGAAAGGTCATCAAGGCCCCAATATGGTTTTGATGGTTAATGGCAACCTAAACTGGAATCTAATGTTTACATTGAGTCTAAGCAGAATCTACAGGTTCCATAAAGAAAGGTTATCCAGAGAAGGATGGCCACCAAAAAGGGTACAAGGTGGTTTCAAGGACAAAGAGATGGCTATGCTAGGTAGCTGTGCCACAGCTGAGAAGAAGCCGGTGCTATGCAGGGAGCTGCAAGCAAGGTGATGGTGGCTTGATGCGTCAAGGGCCGTGACTTCAGCTGGTGGCAGGTAAAGCCTAGATTTGCTAGTTTCTTTGAGTCCATAGGAATCACCCGTACTATCAAGAGGGATAAAACAGTAGCAGTTGTCTAAGGGAACCTTGCTCATTGCTCAGAGTGTTGGTCAAGGGGATTGGTGCTTTGAGGCCAATTGCCTTGTGTCAATAGCTTTGCACAAAAGTATGTAGCTGTGTGAAAACCCTAGAGCTTTAGGCACCTGTGTGACACAGCGGTGTCACAGGTGGTCTTCCGCTCTATGACTCAGGTACATCTCTATACCAGGGGAGAGCTTGTAAATGCTAAGGTACTTGCACTGCGATAGGCGGTCTGATGTGTCAGAAGTCTGTCGGAGGTTCTCTCCTTATAGGTATTAGAGTTTGAAGTATGCTGAGGGCATGTCATGTGCCAGGACCGGGCTGAGTAGTGCGGCTATCAGTTAAGGGTTCACCTGTGTGCGCCGCCGGTGACACAGGTGTCGGTCTGCCTGAGCCGGGTACAGTTGGGCGTAGGGTGTAGCTGTGTCACCGGTGGTTGACACCGGTGGCTCACTTAATCCTACGTGGCAACAGGGTAACGGTCAGGTGCCTGTGGACCCTATATATAGGGGACCAGGGGAGGACTCTGTTCTCAACCTTGCTCAAATCAGTGATTCGCATACGACCGTTGCAAAGCCTCCAACCACTCCACAAGAGCCGAGAGCCTAAGGGTTAGTTCGGGTGGGTTTGTGAGCTAGAGTACGAGCAAAGGTTTCTCCAAGAGATTGCTGCTGCATCATCTGTTACTCTTGGAGTTTGTCTGCTCCTAGACGGGTGTAGGAGTTGCTGGTATCACCCAAACTTGTGTGGGCTGAACCAGTAGTTTGTGAAGGTGTTCTGAGGTCTACCTGCTGCAAGGCAAAAGGATCTTCACAAGCAAAAGGAAGAGTCCTGAAGGATCAAGTACTCGGAGAAGAAGCACGGTTTAGTGCTGGCCAGCTCTTAGGAGTGGTCTCTCCAACGGAGACGTACCTTCTCTGCAAAGAGTTGGGAACTTCGGTGAAAAACCCCTGAGTCTCCTTTACTTTCTTGTATTTCATGCATATCTGCTTATACTTGCTTGCTTGTGTCTCTTAGACTTGATCTGCTAAGTTTACCTTTTCATCTGTGCTAGATTACCTTTATACCTGTATCAGCACCTATGTAACAAGGAGTCTAAGTAGAGCACCTGTGTTAGGTTAACTCTTCACCTGTGTCTTTCACCTGTGTGACAGCTGTGTGTTAATTTACACATAGTTTCCACCTGTGTCACTCACCTGTGTCACAGCTGTCCACTATTAACTTGTGAAGTTAATCTGACAACTTAAACAAAAGATTAAAAGAGGAAAATTTTATAAGCCAACTATTCACCCCCCCTCTAGTCGACATCTCGGTCCTTTCAATTGGTATCAGAGCGAGGTTGCTCTTTGATTTGGCTTAACCGCCAGAGTAAAGGATGTCGGGCTACGAGGGTAAAATACCTATCTTTACTGAAGCTAACTATGCTTTCTGGAAGAGGAAGATGCAGATGCATCTTACCGCGATCGATCCAGATGTGTGGGATATTGTTGATACAGGTTATAAAGTGGAGAAGACTAATGCTCCCACCATCAACGACAAGAAGAATATCCAGAATAATGCCAGAGCTGCCACTGCCATCTTTATGGGCTTACAAGAACATGACTTTAACAGAGTCAGCACAACGGAGTCTGCTAAGGAGATTTGGGATACCTTGCAACAGGTATATGAGGGCAGTGACACCTTGAAGAAGTCCAAGAGAGGACTGCTGGAATCAACTCTGGAGAGATTTGAGCATGAACATGGAGAAGACATAAATTCTCTGTACTCAAGATTGACTCTCATCACCAATCAATTGAAGGCATTGGGTTCCAACCGAGTTGAGGATGAAGATGTTATCAAGAAATTCTTATCTGTGCTGCCCAAACCTTACAGAACCTTGGTCTTGATGCTCAAGGAGAAGGAGGGATTCAGTAGGATGAAGCCTACAGAAGTGCTGGGAAGAATCCTCACTCATGAGATGGAGCTCAAGCAAGAAGGCAAGCACAGCTCCTCCTCAGGACCCAAGAAGAATATTGCACTGAAGACCACTGCTCAAGCCCCACTACCAGACAGTGATAGCAGTGAAGATCTATCTGATGACATGTCAAGTGGAGAAGAGAATGAGCTGCTCCTTCTTACCAGAAACTTCAGAAAATTCTATAGGAAGAAGTAGTTTGGATCAATAGATAGATTCAGAGGCAAGAAGCCCTCCAAGGACAACAAGTGTTTTGAATGTGGCAAGGAAGGCCACTTCGCAGCTGATTGCCCCAGCAAAAAGAAGGACAAAGGAAAGAAGAAGAACTTCTATAACAAGAAGAAGACTTTCGACAAGCATCCTTCTCATTCCAAGAATAAGGCTACTGCAAGAGCCTATGTAGGGCAAGCCTGGGTTTCAGATGACTCTGGTTCAGATGGAGAATCAGAAGAAGAAGAAGTCTAGGTCGCTGGGATAGCAATCTCCATGGCTGACACACCCAGCTGTGTCACAGCCAAGTCAGACAGCTCCAAGCTGAACTTCAAAGTTGATCAAGCGTCATCCACCCCTGCTCCCCTATGCCTCATGGCTAAGGACTCTAAGGTATTGACTGAAGATGATTTCCCTGATTATGCTGAACTAATGGATATCTTAGAGAGAACAGAGAAGAGATACTGCAGGGAGAGGAAGGAGAACATATCCCTTAGGGATAAGCTGAGAGAGCTGAGAGAGACCTGTGATGAAATCACAGATGACAGGGAGGATCTCAGGCTGAATCATGAGAACCTCGAGATAGCTCATGAGAAGCTCAGATCAGCACATGAGCTTCTCCTCAAGGAGCATGAAGAGTTAAAGGCAAAGCATGCCTTATACATTGATATTTCTGATAATATTGCTGAAGCTATGCCTTTACCTGCTCCTACTGTCATTGAATCATGTTTAAACTGTGCCAGCAGAATCAATGTTCTAACATCTACAGGTGGAGTGGTAGACAACTCTAAAGAGGCCTCAACCTCTAATGTTACTGATGATGAATAGTACGGTATCCTGCGTATTAGGGGTATCCGTGTACATATCCCCGGACTTTAGGAAGGTACAGCGTACCCGGTAAGGATCCCTGGGCGACAAGGTAACCCCTCTGAAAGGGATCTCAGGAGTCGACTAGAGGGGGGGTGAATAGGTCGGCTCTAGAAATTAAAATGCCTAATGGGTTTCTCTTCTGGAGATAGGTCAATCCTAGAAAAAATATATGCAACTGATGCAGGTAACTGAGACTCAGCAAGATATATCAGATAAACACCAGACACTCAGATAGCAAACTCAGCTGATGTAGAGCAAGTTATATTCAGAGCTAACTGAGTCTCAAGTGTGAGAGTCAGGCGAGTGCATCAGATGACGTGAACAGGAAAGGTACTAGCTTTAGCAGGAGCTAATTGAGTCTCAGGTGAGGAAACTCAGTTAGTGTGCAACACATGAAGGTGCTCTAGTGATCTAAGCATACATAGATATCAGAATAAGTAAGAGCAGATCACAAGACAGAAAGTAAAGTACACAATGATTTGTTTTACCGAAGTTCCTACTTCTTGCGAAGCAGTACGTCTCCGTTGAGGAAGCTGTTCTCACAGCCGGCACCAAAACGTGCTCTTTCCTCGAGTACCTTTCTTGTGTGGAATCCTTTTGATCTTGCCGCAGCAAGACAGACAGACCCGAATCACAGACTCTTGGTGGTAGCCACACAAGACTTGGCTTGCTCACCAACTCCAAGAGCACTCCCACTCTTGGAGGAACCAGTACCTCGAATGCTACACCTGAAGGACTAAGAAACTCTTTCTTACGATGGATGCACACAGGCAACGCTCACTTGAAGACCTAGAGCACTATCTTTCTCAACAGGTTGCTATCGGGTTAGAGGCAAAGGTTAGGTAAAGGTTCGAGGTTGAAAACCTCCCTAGGTTCCCTATTTATAGGGTCCCTGGCAGCTAGCCGTTACCCTCATGCCACGTCAGACAAAGAGCCACCAGACCTAACCTATCTGAGACTCAGCTAACATGCACCTCTGGTAACCTACTAGCCGTGGCTGAGCTACCCACCTGAGTCTCAAATGCCAAACTCAGGTGGACTCGGTTGCCTCAGGCAGCACCTGAGCACAACTCTGGCCGGCTCACTACAAGCCTCCAACTGACCAGAGAGCAATGGCCTCGCCACAGTCCCTGACCAGCTCGCTTAGACCCTTGGCACTGGTTCCAAGCTTCTTCACCGAAGACGACTGCCCTTGTAGACGCACAGCGAACCCTTGGTCTAGATCCACCATCTTCCTAGCTCCTCCAGGACTTATCAAGCTTGCATTCACGGCCCTTGAACTCCATCAAGTAACCATCACCTCACTTGCCCTCGAGCACAGCCTCGGCTTCTTCGCAACTGTGCCTCAGGAACCTAGCTCAGCTGGTCCTTCTGACCTTCCCAGTTCCTTGCTCTTTTTAGGGCTCATCATCAACAGTTGTCTCACTTCAGCTTTCACCTGTCCATCTAATCCCTGTTCACACTCATTGCAAAACATTAGACACAGGTGAGGATTGCCAATAACCATCAAAACCAAACTCTGGGGCAAGATAGCCATCCTCCCAAGCTCCATGAGAGTGGATGCACTTTCAATCTCCCCCTTTTTGGTGGTTAGTGGCAACCCCTTTAAAACATTCATTTAGATAAAGAAGAGTATTGCATTTAACCTTGTTTGACATCAACTCCCCCTTAAGATGTGCACAAGTGAGATTTTGCATTTGAATACAAGTGTACAGATCAGATTTAAACATTGGAGAGTTGATGCAAAAACAGGTTCTCACAACATAACTGAGAGTATAAGCACAGCGGAATAGCAGGTATGTTGGAGGAGTACTCAGCAAATAAGATAACAGAAAGGATTGCATGCTTGAGTACAAATATCAAATATCAGAGCGTCATGTATATATCAAATATAGAGCATGTATTAGAGCTAAAGAGAGGAATATCATGTATCAGAGCAGATGTGATAAAGAGATCAATGTATTTCAATATATTTGAGCAATAACAGTCAATACAATACAAAAAATGAGGTGTTCAAGACTGATAAAATCATTTTGCAGTACATAGAATGTCTTGACACACATGCAGTCTAGTCTACCCCTTTACATGCTGCTCCCCCTGAATATAATACTCTCCCCTTTAAGCTATTCTCTCCCTACTCTAAGCTATTCTCTCCCTAATCTCTCCCCCTTTGCCACTAAGCACTAAAAAGAGATAGGAAGAAGAGAGAAAAAGATCCTCAGGGAGCTGGCTTTGGTTGCAGGAGGGATAGGATCTGATTAAATTTGCTGTTGACTGAGGCCTTGAGATCTGCCATCTCACTCTTGAGTTCAGATTTCAGCTGAGCCATTTCTTGTTGCAGTTCATCTTGTCTCCTCTTGATAACAGAGATCTGTACTGGCACAACCCGTTTAATGAAAGCATCAATAGCTGCGGGATTGTCTAGACGTTGAACCAAAGGAAGACTGTCTGAAGAAAGGTTCACAGAGACCGATGCTTGGCGCTCAGCAGGAGGAGATAATTCTCTAGCTGAGTCTCGGGTGGGAGACACCTGAGGCTCAGGTAGGACTACTGGGAGATCAGCTGCTGGCTGAGGTGGTCTGACTGAGACTCTGGTAGCTTGCTCTGGAGGCTCTGAAAAGTCTGACTGAGATGAGTTGAGGATGTTGTAGAAAGGAACTTCATCTTCATGGTCATCCTTCTGAGGTCTGAATTTGCTGAGATATGTTTTCTTGTCAAAAGAGAAGACTGAAGATGCTAAAGATGTTCTTTGGAGAATCATATGCATTAGATATGAGCCATATCTCATCTTGTCAGATCTGTTCTTCTGGCACTCATTTATTTCTGAGAATATGTATCTGGCCACATCAAACTTTTCTTTCTTTGCTATGAGCTCAAGAATTCTCCATACTGGATTGTATATGGCATCAGTTCCTCCACCTTTGGCACAGATGGATATGTTCAAGATCTTCACTATGTGCTTGGGTGTCTTCATCAATCCTTTGAAATTGGAGATATGCTTAGGGACTGCACCCTTAACAGGAGGAGGCACAAAGCCTGTAGGGAAGAACTTCTTCCTTTTCTCATTTGGAACCCAATCTGGCAGGAGACTCTTATCTTCTTCTGAGCCTTTGGATATGCTGATCTTCTGTAGCTTTGACCCTGATGGCAGATTGAACATCTCTGCAAACTCTGGAGCTGTGATGCACAGCAGTTGACCTCTTGTCATCCAGAGCATATAATCTTGATTGTTCTGCTCTACAAAGACTGTTGCATAGAATTCCTTGATAGCTTCAGAATCATAATCTTGGTTTAAACTGCATATCTTATCAAGTTGAACAGCAGCTAGAATCTGCTTCAGATTTCCTAAGCCGTTCTTGGCAAGGTTTTCCCAATCAATTGGCATGCTGTCAACAAAACATTTCTTCTGCAGCAAGAGATGATAGCTTGATTGCTGCTGATCATTCCAAAACCTTGGATCAGTGCAATGTCTTCTTTTCAGATTTCCTTCACTGTCAAAATATGGATTTGTGGTTCTCATGGCAGTGTAGTTTGATGTGCTTCTTGAATCCAGGTTCATGGAGGCTAGACTGGCATCTGCCTTTGGTAGCTTCTTGAAAGCAGTTGCAGATATGAATTTCATCATTGATGTGTCAGATCGTGCAACTTTTGAGAATATAGCTGAGTATTTGGCTTCCAATGTCTCATCTGACTCTTCTAACTGAGTCTCAGCTGGGATATCTTCTGAGTCAGATGCAGAGGGGGATGAGTCTGATTCTTCTGCTGACTCTTTCCTTCCACCACTCTCCTCTTCTTCTTGATATTCTTCATCTGATTCAGACAGCTTTTGCTTCTTCTTGCGAGGAGATGGAGGATGAGGGTCACTTGGACTTGAATAGGAGTCATCTGAGTCTTCTGACTGAGTCTCAGTTGACTGTGCCTGAGACTTAGTTGGCTCTCTATGGACTGACTCAGGTGCTGGAGAAGATGCTGCTTTTTCTTGCTCTTCAAGTCTTGTTTCTTCTTGAGCTGGTTCTAAGTCTGATAGAGACTGAAATACAGAACCCATGCTCACTGATACTCCAACTGATGGATCTGCTTGTGGCTCAGTTGGGTTTTCATGTGCTTTAGTTGACTTCTCTTCAAAAGATGATCTTAGCTTATCCATAGATTCCTCCATAGTCTGATCAAGTTCTTTTTCTCTTGAGTCAAGCTCAGCCAAAATGTCTTCAATTGATTCTATGGCAGCTTTCTGTTGAGGTTCCACTTCAGTGAGGACTAATTCTAGTTCAGCTGATGCAGCCGCCTGAGACTCGGCTGGCTTACTCAGCTGAGGCAGTGAACCACTGGCTTGTTGAAGGGGCACTACATCAAGTGCTTGAGAACTGGATGCATAAAATATCCTTGAGTTTGTTTCAGCAATCTCATTTTGTAGATGCTTCTTATGAGCTTCATCAGTACAAGAGTTTAACTCCAACATGTAATCCTCTATTCTCCTTTGTAGGGTGTTATCTGAGAACCTTGTCCAAATTTTCTTATAATCTTCTGAGAGTTGAGGGAATAGACGATCAATTTGCTTGATCAGGTCTGCTTTCTCTTGTCCAGAGGCTTTTCCTTCTTGCCTCAGCAGCTGTTTGAGTTCTTCATGGATTGCCTTGTTCTTCAGCTGAGTTTCTCTTTGGAGTTTTACATCCTGTGGAACATCTGGTGACTCAAAGATTTGCTTTGCAAGAGCATCTATTCTTTCCTTCATTTGAGGTCTTTCCTCATCTGTGGCATTAGGCAACTTATCAGTTAAGTCTTGCCATTTTTCTATAAGTTTGCTGTGTTCCCTTTTTATAAGAGCTTCTGCTCTCCATTCAGCTTCTTCCTCTTCTTGCAGTTGTTTCTTTGTTTTCTTGACTACCACAGCCTCTGATCTTGGCTTCTTTGGGACTCTGCTCAGAGATAAATCTGTTGGCTTGCCTGCAGCCCTTGTCCTTTTGAGTGTATCAACTACTGGAGTCTTCTTGGCTTTGATAGCTGCCTCTTTCTCAGCAGCCTTCTTAGCTTTTTCTTCAGCTCTTTTCTTCTTTGCTTCCTCAGCTTGGGCTTTCTTTTCAGCTACTTTTGCTTTCCTCTCTTGCTTCAATTGTTCTTCCTTGCTAGCTTTCTGAGCTTCTAATTCTTTCATTCTTTGAGCTGACTGAGCTGCAGCTATGTCCATCTGACGTTTCTCCTCTTGTAGCTCTTTGAGCCTAGCTTCTCTTTTGGCTAGCTCAGAGGGTGACATATGCGCTTTTACTGATTTTTGTGCAGCTTCTTCTGCATCCAATTTCTTTGCAAGACTTTTAGCCTGCTCTGCCTCCCACTCTAACTGCTGCTTCTGACTTAGGAGCTGAGTTCTCAGACCAATGGGCAGATCATCAGTTATATCCTCAGGCACATTCCTTGATCCAGACATCTGCATAGGTGAGATAGGATAAAGAATAGATAAGAGATAATCCTATTGCAGAGAAAACAGGAATATTTGGCCATTTTTGGATGTTTTTAGGAGAGTTTCACAAGTCATCTCATGCTACCTGACTTAGCTACCTGACACTCAGGTGAGATAAATTGTGTAACTCAGGTGGAGTAGCAGAGCAACCTAGGTTTATCGAATCTTGCTGACATTTGAGAATTCTGGACAATGAGTTGCAAGAAATCGTTCTAGAGGATAAAGGTACATCATCTCTACCTAATTCCACAACTAAAAGTTACTCGAGAGCTTGGGATTCGCATTAAGGCGGAAACCACCCTAGTTCCGTGAAGAACAGCTCGAGGAGACTTACATTTGCAATTTTGATTAGAGATGAAGGCGCCAAAACAATCAGAAGAGCTTTGGGAAGCTTCGGAAAGAGCGAAGATCGTCGGAGAAGCGCACGATCGTTGAGAATCAGATGGCGGCGATGGGCGCAAGGGCACTGAGACTCTGAAGAGGGTTTAGCGCGAACCGTTACAGAGGTGGGTTTTTATATCCCAGAGTGGCCCTGTGGCACCTGAGGGTCAGCTAGAATGCTACCTGAGGCTCAGGTAGGATAGAAAAATTGAGCTGAGCTCCAGACTTAGGGATTTTCTCCGGAATTTTGAATGTGTTCAGCTGAGACTCATGTGGAAGACTCAGCTGACAAGGTTTTCAATAGGATTACCAGAGAGAACTTAAAGATAAGAGATGAAAGCAATAGAGAGAATTTCTTTTCAAACGCAGCTTGCCAAACGATCAATCAATACAAAGCTAAAGCTGTGTTGAATTGAAATAGATGGTAAGATCCAACTTATCTAACCCAATGGTGAATCCATGAGTTCAATAAGATGCAAAATCAGCATGGTATCTATAAGACCTTAACTCACCTGAGGTACAACCGAGACTCAGGTGGCTGACTCATGTAGAATGCAGAGAATGAAAAACCAGAAATGCAATCATGTGTACACGTGTATCATCATTTCCTCACTGCACATTCGAGATATCCATGATATTTAGCTCATGCCTGAGGGTACAGAACCTATTTTCATCTAAAGGCTTGGTGAAAATATCAGCTAGCTGAGCTTCGGTTCTAACATGGCACAGTTGGATATCTTTCTTCTCTACATGGTCTGTTAGAAAGTGATGTCTCACTTCTATGTGTTTGGATCTTTGGTGTTGGACAGGGTTGTTGGCTAACTTGATTGCACTTTCATTGTCACAGAAGAGGGGTACTTGAGACATAGATATGTTAAAATCCTTCAAGGTCTGCCTCATCCATAACAATTGAGCACAACACCCACCAGCTGCTATGTATTCGGCTTCTGCTGTGGATAGGGCTACTGAATTTTGTTTCTTGGAACTCCAGGACACAAGGGAACGCCCTAGAAATTGGCATGTACCTGAGGTGCTTTTTCTGTCAACCTTACACCCGGCATAATCACTATCTGAATAGCCTACAAGCTCAAATGGTGCACCCTTAGGATACCATAGACCAAACCCAGAGGTATGAATCAAATATCTCAGTATTCTACGAACAGCAGTGCGATGAATGTCCTTAGGATCAGCTTGAAAACGTGCACACATGCAAACACTCAACATTATATCAGGTCTAGATGCACACAAATACAACAAGGAACCTATCATAGACCTATACTCCTTCTGATCAGTGGACTTACCTTGTTGGTTCAGATCAAGATGAGCATTTGTTTGCATGGGAGTAGATATTGACTTAGCTTTGTCCATGTCAAACTTCTTGAGGATGTCCTTGGCAAACTTCTCTTGAGAGATGAAAGTTTCCCTGCTTGAGTTGTCTGATTTGCAGCCCTAGGAAGAACTTCAGCTCTCCTACCATGGACATCTCAAACCTTTTTATCATCATCTTGCTGAACTCATCACTTAGCACACGGTTAGTACTTCCAAATATTATGTCATCGACATATATTTGGCATACAAATAAGTCCTTGCCTTTAACTTTAGTAAAGAGTGTAGTATCAACAAGCCCAATTTTGAAACCATTATGTATAAGAAACTCCTTTAGGGTATCATACCAAGCACGAGGGGCTTGTTTGAGACCATATAAAGCTTTGTGGAGAACATATACATGATGGGGTCTTTTTGGATCTTCAAAACCAGGGGGCTGTTCTACATACACAAGTTCAGCAAGCTTACCTTGGAGGAAGGCACTCTTGACATCCATTTGATAAAGCTTGATGTTGTGATGATTTGCATAGGCTAAAAGTATCCTGATAGCTTCAAGTCGAGCTACAGGTGCAAAGGTCTCACCAAAATCCAAGCCTTCTATTTGAGTGTAGCCTTGAGCAACCAATCTTGCCTTGTTCCTCACCACTTGGCCTGTAGAATCTTGCTTGTTGCGAAAGACCCACTTTGTTCCTATAACATTGTGATCCTTGGGTCTTTCAACAAGTGACCAGACTTCATTTCTCTCAAATTGGTTCAGCTCTTCATGCATAGCATTGATCCAATCTGAGTCAGACAGAGCTTCACCTACATTTTTAGGCTCAATGGTGGAAACAAAAGAGTAGTGAGCACAAAAGTTAGCAATACGAGAACGAGTAGTCACTCTCCTATTAATGGCACCAATGATTTGGTCTACAGGGTGATCCTTCTGCAGCCTGCTGATCACAGGGGGTCGGGTCAGCCGCCTGAGTCACAGCTGGAAGTGGGTCAGCTGGGTGTATCTGTGACTCAGTTGGCTCTTCCTGAGACTCAGCTGGGTGCATGGAGGCTTCTGAGTCCAATAGATCATTAGCTGGGTTGTACTCGAACTCAATGCCATTGACTTCATCATGCTCATCAGCTGGGTCAGGTAGGTTTGTAACTCCAGATGAAGCTTGCTCCTCAACTTGGGGCCTGACTTCACCTGTTGACTTGTGAAGTATATCTACCTTCCCTGAAATATCATTAGCAACTTGCCCATCTTGTGAGCCGTTAGATTCATCGAATGTCACATCTACAGCTTCTTCAACAACCTTGGTGTTGGTGTTAAAGACTCTGTAGGTGTGAGATTCTGAGCTATATCCAACAAATATTCCTTCATCAGATTTGGATTCAAATTTAGAGAGACGTTTGCCTTTCTTCAAAATATAGCACTTACAACCAAATACTCTGAAGTAGGAGACGTTTGGCTTCTTGTTGGTCAGCAGCTCATAAGGTGTCTTCTTTAGGAGTGGGTGGAGATATAGTCTATTGATGTTGTGGCAGGCAGTATTCACAGCTTCAGCCCAAAACCTTGCTGGTGTTTTGTACTCACTCAGCAGTGTTCTTGCCATCTCTATCAGGGTCCTGTTTTTCCTCTCCACCACTCCATTCTGCTGAGGTGCATAGGGACCAGAGAACTCATGCTTAATCCCATGCTTGTCCATGAAGGCTTCAACTCTTGAGTTCTTGAATTCTGTCCCATTGTCACTTCTCACTGCCTTCAAGTTGATGTTCCATTCATTTTGAACTCTGACAATGAGGTGCTTGAACCTTTTGTACACCTGTGACTTGTCCTTCAAGAAAAATACCCAAGTGAAACGTGACAAGTCATCTACAACAACAAAACCATACTTGTTACCTCCAATGCTCTCATATGTAGTTGGACTGAACAAATCAATGTGTATGAGATCGAATGGAGAAGTAGTGGTCATGATGTTCTTGGGTGGATGAGGGCTTCCAACTTGCTTTCCAGCCTGACAAGCACAGCATGGCTTGTCTTTGTTGAATTGGATCTGCTTCAGGCCTAGGACATGTTCTTCTTTACTGAGTTTGTTAAGCAGCCTCATCCCCACATCACCTAGCCTCCTGTGCCACAGCCAACCTAACTGAGCTTTGACTATAAGGCAACATGGCACAGCTGCTTCTTGATCCTGAAAATCTACAAGATATAGCTTATCTACTCGATAGCCTTTGAAAACTTGTGAGTCATCTGTTAGTTTCTGAACATAGACCTCTTTAGGATAAAATGTGACTTTCATTCCAGCATCACATAATTGAGAAACAGATAAGAGATCATATGAAATAGACTCAACAAGCATTACTTCAGTAAGTGAATGTTCCTGAGATATAGCAATTTTACCACAACCCAATACCTTGCCTCTTGAATCATCAGCATAGTTGACATACTTGCAAGGAAGGTTATCTTTTCTTATCTCAGAGAACTGCTCTTTGCCTCCAGTCATGTGCTGTGTGCAGCCACTATCCATGACCCATTTTGTTCCACTGGAGGCAGAGCCCTGCACGATTAGTTCCGAGACTTAGGAACCCAAATAGCTTTGGTTCCCAAGTTAGCAGGTCTCTTACTGTAAGCATCAATAGCAGGAATAAGATTAACATTAGGGTTCTTAGCAGCTATGGCTTTAGAAAGCTTAGAGAACCTCTGAATCTTTCTCAGATTCTTATCTCCTGCAAACTCAGATGGAAGGGTTAGCAAATTTGCATTGCGCCTGAGTGAGCTACCTGAGTTACAGGTGGCTTTCCCAGACTTCGGTACCCAACCGAGTGAGTCACCTGAGACACAGGTGACTACTGACTTTGGTACCCAAATGCTTGGTACCTTGTTGTACCTACTCCAGGGTCCAACATATATTGCCTCAGGTTTGCCCTTTTTCCCTGTCTTAAGCACATAGCTTGGATTAGAGGGAATTTTCACATAACCACCTGTCTTTCGATGGTTTCCTGCAAGAGAGTTAGTATCATATTTCCCTTTCTGAGGAACAAAGTGATTCTGCAAGTATTTCTTGTTAGTAGCAGAGGGAATATATGAAGACTTGTTCTTTACAAGTGCAGGAGTGAAACCAAGTCCCCTTGTACCATTATTCTTTAGTACTAAGGTGGACTAAAGCCTAGCAAATTTCTGCATGCCTATGTTAGCACTGCATAGGCCTATTCTCATGAGCCTTTTTAGCTCTTCATGCTCCTCCTTGAGCTCATTGTACTTTGCTGCATCAACAGCGTTAGTAGCAGTTGAAGTGCCTGATTCACTGGGTGAATCTACAACAAACACTGTACTAGAAGTAATAGCATTGATGCGAGATGCACAGTTTAAACAAGTTTCTATAACAGTAGGAGGATTTGCATCAGGTGTAACAGCAGTGCAAGATGAGTAAGTTTCTTTGAGTTTATCATGCTCAGAGATTAGGAGCTCATGTGATAGCTTAAGTTTGTTTTGAGCTTCCTGCAATAAGTAAACCTCCTCATCAAGATCTGCCTTAGCATCTTGTGCATTATCAAGGGACACCTGCATGTCAGTTAGTTTGTCCCTGAGAGAGATGTTTTCTTTTCTCTCTTTCCTAAGGAGCTTCTCTGTCCTGTCAAGAATGTCCATTAGTTGAGCATAATCAGGGAAGTCATCCTCAGTCATTACCTTGCTGCCTTTAGCCATAAGGCATAGGGCTGGAGTCTCAGCATATGTAGGATCTGCATCCTTGTCGAAGAGAGAGTCTGACTCGGGTGCGCAACTGAGTGACCTAACTGAGTCTTCTCCTGGCTCAGTAGGGCTGCTGAATGATCCACCTGAGACACAGATGGCTAACCCAGCAAGCTCAGTTTCTTCCTCTGACTCCTCCTCTGACTCTGAGTCATCTGAGACCCAGGCTTGTCCCACATAAGCTTTGGCAGCAGAGGTCTTCTTCTTTCTGAAGGTGGGAGGCTTCCCTTCTTTGTACTTCTTCTTGATAATGATCTCCTTCTTCTTGTACTTGCCATCCTCTTGTCTCTTGCTCTTTTTGGGACAATCAGCAATGAAATGTCCTGAGTCACCACACTCAAAACACTTCTTGTCACTGAGTTGCTTCTTCCCTTTGAATCTATCAGCTGAGCCTGAGAACTTCTTCCTTCGATAGAACTTTCTGAAGTTCCGAGTAAGCATGGCAAGCTCATTCTCCTCATCAGTGGATATCTCTTCATCTGGATCTTCTTCTTCATCACTTGAGTCTCTGTGAGTGGCCACTGCCTTGAGAGCTATGTCCTTGTTCTTCCCAGAGGTGATAGCATGCTTTTTGGAGTGGTTTAGCTCCATCTCATGAGTGAGCATCCTACCAAGGACATCTGTGGGCTTTAATCTGTCAAAGCCATCCTTTTCTTTCATCATCAGACGCAGAGTGTGATAAGGCTTGGGAAGCACAAAGAGGAACTTCTTGATCACATCCCCATCTTCCACTCTGTTGGACCCAAGGGCTTTCAACTGGTTAGTGATCATGGTAAGTCTTGTGAAGATGGAATTGATGTCCTCTCCAGGTTGGTAATGGAAGTTGTCAAGTTCATGCTCCAGCACATCTTTCTTGGACCTCTTCAACGTGTCACTATCTTCATAGATAGCCTGAAGTGTGAACCATATATCTCTGGCTTCCTCAAAGGTGCAGACACGGTTGAAGTCATGCTCTTGCAGTCCCACATAGATAGCATTGGCAGCTCTAGCATTGTTCTTGATGCTGATCTTCTCTTGATCAGTGGGATTGCTCTCATCAACCACATCAAGACCTGTTGTGACAATCTTCCATACATCTGGGTCAAGTGCAGTAAGATGCATTTGCATCTTCCGCTTCCAAAAGGCATAATTAGTACCATCAAACATAGGAACTCTACCCTCATAGTTCGACATCCTTTAGACTCTGGCTGTTAGGCCAATTATGAGCAACGAGGCTCTGATACCACTTGAAAGGGATCTCAGGAGTCGACTAGAGGGGGGGGTGAATAGGTCGGCTCTAGAAATTAAAATGCCTAATGGGTTTCTCTTCTGGAGATAGGTCAATCCTAGAAAAAATATATGCAACTGATGCAGGTAACTGAGACTCAGCAAGATATATCAGATAAACACCAGACACTCAGATAGCAAACTCAGCTGATGTAGAGCAAGTTATATTCAGAGCTAACTGAGTCTCAGGTGTGAGAGTCAGGTGAGTGCATCAGATGACGTGAACAGGAAAGGTACTAGCTTTAGCAGGAGCTAACTGAGTCTCAGGTGAGGAAACTCAGTTAGTGTGCAACAAATAAAGGTGCTCTAGTGATCTAAGCATGCATAGATAACAGAATAAATAAGAGCAGATCACAAGACAGATAGTAAAGCACACAATGGTTTGTTTTACCGAAGTTCCTACTTCTTGCGAAGCAGTACGTCTCCGTTGAGGAAGCTGTTCTCACAGCCGGCACCAAACCGTGCTCTTTCCTCGAGTACCTTTCTTGTGTGGAATCCTTTTGACCTTGCTGCTGCAAGACAGGCAGACCCGAATCGCCTTCACAGACTCTTGGTGGCAGCCACACAAGACTTGGCTTGCTCACCAACTCCAAGAGCACTCCCACTCTTGGAGGAACCAGTACTTCGAATGCTACACCTGAAGGACTAAGAAACTCTCTCTCACGATGGATGCACGCAGGCAACACTCACTTGGAGACCTAGAGCTCTTTCTTTCTCAACAGGTTGCTTTCGGGTTAGAGGCAAAGGTTAGGTAAAGGTTCGAGGTTGAAAACCTCCCCAGGTTCCCTATTTATAGGGTCCCTGGCAGCTAGCCGTTACCCTCATGCCACGTCAGATAAAGAGCCACCAGACCTAACCTGTCTGAGACTCAGCTAACATGCACCTCTGGTAACCTACTAGCCGCGGCTGAGCTACCCACCTGAGTCTCAGATGCCAAACTCAGGTGGACTCGGTTGCCTCAGGCAGCACCTGAGCACAACTCTGGCCGGCTCACTACAAGCCTACAACTGACCAGAGAGCAATGGCCTCGCCACAGTCCCTGACCAGCTCGCTTAGACCCTTGGCACTGGTTCCAAGCTTCTTCACCGAAGATGACTGCCCTTGTAGACGCACAGCGAACCCTTGGTCCAGATCCACCAGCTTCCTAGCTCCTCCAGGACTTATCAAGCTTGCATTCACGGCCCTTGAACTCCATCAAGCAACCATCACCTCGCTTGCCCTCGAGCACAGCCTCGGCTTCTTCGCAACTGTGCCTCAGGAGCCTAGCTCAGCTGGTCCTTCTGACCTTCCCAGTTCCTTGCTCTTTTTAGGACTCATCATCAACAGTTGTCTCACTTCAGCTTTCACCTGTCCATCTAATTCCTGTTCACACTCATTGCAAGTATTAGACACAGGTGAGGATTGCCAATAACCATCAAAACCAAACTCTGGGGCAAGATAGCCATCCTCCCAAGCTCCATGGGAGTGGATGCACTTTTAGTGACACAGCCACCTTATAACCTCCGGCCTATATAAAGAGTTGCTGCGTCCACACAGAAACCGTTTCGAACTCTCATACCCAAAACTTCCGCCGTGCGCTAAATTTTCAAGTTCTCATCTTTTTCGCCGGTTTCGCCCTCGAAATTTCTTCAACAAGTTGGAGGAAGCTTTCCGTGGAACTCTAATGTCGATTCTTCCGCAGCAAAGTTCAATCTCGATCAAAGTAAGCCTCTGCAAAACCCTTCTTTGCGCTCAGTCATGGTCTAGGTCTTGATAGCCTAATCCAATAGCGCATTGGTTCATATTAGGGTGGGTCTTACTCTTGTACAATCTTTAGATCCCATCCAACCTGAAATCAGCCAGCAAATCGTTGTCAAACTCAAAATTCCATGAATTTGCTGTCCGCCCCCGCACATAGCTGTGTCACCGCTAGGGTCTCACCTGTCACACAGGTGCGCCTATTCAACAGGCTAAGACCTCGGTAATGCCTTAAGTCTTCACCTGTGTCTTCCCATCCTGACACAGGTGTCTAACACAGCTATTACTCTGCATCAAATGAACACCTCTTACCTACTTCTCTCTTATCTATCTTGTTTCTACAGATGTCTGGATCTGGTAATCAGCCTGAGGATATCACAGATGATCTTGCTCTTGCCATCAGAACTCAGATCATGAAAAAGAAAAACCAAGAGGAATGGGAGGCAAAGGAAGCAAGGAGACTTGCTAAGAAGCTTGATGCTGAGGAGAAAGCCAAGAGAGCTGCTAAAATCCCCTTATCTCCAGCAGAGTTGGCTAAAAGGGAAGCAAAGAAGAGAGCTTTGGAAGAAGAAAAACGCCAAATTGAGCTGGCTGCCAAAGTTTCTGCCTCCAGGTTGGAAGAGCTTAATGTTGTAAAAGCTGGTCAGAAGGAAAAGCAAATTCAGGAGAGAAAGAGGCTTGCAGATGAAAAGAAAGACAGTTTGGCTGAAGCTAAGAAGAAAAAGGCAGATGAGAGAGCTAAGAAAGCTTCTGCCAAAGATGCTGCTGTCAAAGCTAAGAGGGCGCCAGTTGTGGACACCCTCAAGAGAACCAGAGCTGCTGGTGGACCAGCTGATCTGTCTTTAAGCAAAGTTCATAAGAAGCCTCGATCAGAAACTGTAATTGAAACCAGAAAGAATAAGAAACAACAGCAAGAAGAAGAAGAGGCTGAATGGAGAGCTGAAGCTGAGAAAAGAAGATCTCACAGTGCTCTACTCAAAAAGCTGCATGAGTTAATGGATTTATTGCCGAATGTTTCAGGAGCTGAACGAGCTGCTCTAAATTCTCAAATTCAAGATCTCAAGAAAGTAGTCTTCAAACCATCTGCTGCCCCCAAAGATGTCTCAGTTCACTTGGATACATGGAAGACAGACAAGGCAATCAAGGAAGAGCTTCATGAGTTGCTGAGAAAAGAAGAAAAAAGCTGTAGGAGATGAGAAAATAGATCTGATTCTGCAAATGGAACGCCTCTCATCTCAGCTATCTTTGGAGTACAAAGAGTTATGGAGAAAATATCAGGATAACAAGTTGCATAGAAGGATAGATGCCTTATCAATGAAATTATCCTCCTGCTCAGATGAAGCCCGTAAGAAGGTCCTGCAGGATGAGATAGCTGCAGTCAATTTGAGGATTATCAAGTTAGATTGTTCAACTGCTCCTATCTCAGCAGTTCCTCTTCAACAAGCAAGTGCTCCAGCTCTTCAGCAGAATGTGCCAGCTGAGCCTCAGGCAATATCCTCAGCTGGGCTAGAGATTGTGCCTGCAGATGTAGAGATCTAACAGAAAGCTGCTCTTGAATCCATAGAAGATATTCTTGCAGAGCTAGACTCAAGTGGCAAGCAGCTAGAAAAAATCTAGATGATTCTATGGCCCAGCTCAGAACATCTTTCGTTGCTAATCCAACTGTGTCACTGGTGGCTAGCTCAGGCAAGTCATACCAGAGGAAAGGAAGAAAATCTCAGAGTTCAACCAGCATTGAATCTCTTTCCACCCTGGATGTTCAGAAACCATTGTCCCCTTCTCAGTTTTTAGTCTCTGAAGCTGAAGATCAAGCTGCACCAAAGGCTCAAGCACCTTCATCTTCAAGACTAGCTTCAGAAGTGTCTCCAGTGGCTGCAGAACCAACAAATCCACAGCTATCTCAACCAGCTGTGTCTCAGGCAGGAGAAAAAGCTCAGGCACAAGATTCTCACCGGTCTCCCTCACCTGTGCCACCGCCAGCTGACCCAGTTCAGTCAATTCTCGCACCTGTGTCGTTACCTGTGGCACAGGTCAGTAAGTCAGCTGAGCAAAAAGATAGCTCAGAGAGCTCATCTGATGATGGAAGAGGTGTGTCTGTGACTCCTCCAAGGCCAAGAGCAGCCAGAGCTGATTCTGATGAAGATTATCAGGCAGAGAGTTCATCTCCAAGTGCCAAATCAGCAGAGGAAGCTGAAGAAGAAGAAGAAGAGGAAACAGTGGCAGAACATGAGGACAGCTCTCCCAGTCACTCAGTTGGAGAAGAAGAAATGGAAGAAAAGTATCATTATATCTTTTCTCATGCCCTGAGGTCAATCAGATGCAATTCATTTCAAGAGCTGTTGCCAAGAAATTGCCAAGGAGTGATCCCAAGAGATCCAAGAGCAAAGTTGCCTCAATGAGACCAAGTTCATTCATCAAGATGAGGTCAACAAACCCATATTTCTCTGAAGATCAGGAGGTTATAGCTCCAACTTGCTCAGACCCCAGATTCCACAATGATCATCAAAGGGGTGTATACCATGAGATCCTTGCCTCAAAAGAATTTGTGGATTGCAAGACCATAGATTGGTCAGCTATGACAGATTCAAGACTGAGGGCAGTTTCTTCTTTGATCCAAGCCTCAGGTCTTGAATTCTTATGCAATCTCCAGCAAGATTATGATCCTGAGATCATCAAGGAGTTCTATGCCACAGTTTGGATAGAACAGGAGAATCAAGATGTTATGCTCTGGAAGACAAGAGGTCAACTTCTTTCAATCACAGCTCCAGAGTTCAACAGCTTAATGCATGCCCCTTTGGAACCAGGCATGCCAAATCTTTTCAAGCTTGCACCAGTTCCTAATGAAGTAAGAAGAAAATTCTATCCAAGGAACTTCAGATTTCCTGCCAAAGCCCCTTCAGATCATGTCTATTTCAAGGGTATAACCATCACAGCCAAGCATCTGATCAAGATTCTGAATGTCACTCTTCAACCCAAAGGGGGTAACACAGATGCTGTCTACAATGCAACCTGGCAGATATTGGTGCACATAGCTAAGAATCAGCATTTTGATGTAGCAAGATATATCTTTCATGAGATAGATGCTGTCTCCAAGGATAAAAAGGCTAAGCTGAGGTATGGATCGTACATCATGTACATGATCCTTCAAAGAACAGTTCTTCTGGATTCTTCTCTTGATCTCTCTGTGAAGACTATTAAAACCCAGCTTAGACCTCAGGCAGATGACAATCTAGATGAGGTTGCAGTCCCTGCTTTATTTGGAGACTCTCCTGGACCAGCTGTGTCTTCTCTCAGTCACACAGCTGCCCCACCTGCTCCTCCAAGGTCATCACCTGTTGAATGCCAAGTCCCCACCGGTGCCACAGCTGCTGCACCTATGCCAGCCTCAGCTGATGCTAATGATGATGATGACACCTTCTCAGTCCCTGCCAGAGCTTATCAGAACAAGATCATGCCAGTTTAATTTGCTGCTCTGCGTAAAGAACACCACCAGCTTTAAGAAGAGATCTCTCATCTGAAAGCCAACATGAATCAAGTTCAATCTCAGCTCTCAGATATGTCCAACCAGCTTTCAGAGGTCATTCAGCTGCTGAAGAGCAAGTCTTCTTGAAGCATCTCTTTCTCCTCTATTCCTTTTTGGGTGTTTTAGTATCAAAGGGGGAGAGAGTAGAGTTAGAGAGAGTTGGTGCAAAGGGAAAGGGGGAGAGTATGGTGTAAGGGGGAGAGCATTGGGAAATTATTTTCAAAATGATGTATCAAGACTCGGTTCTTCTTTATATTATGTCTTGATAACATTGTATCTTTTATGCAAACCTTTTGATCTGATACATGTCTTATGCATTCATATGCTCATTCTTATATGTTGGAATGCTCTGATATACACATGTTTGGTATGCTCTGATGCACATTTTGCTATGTTAAACATGTGTGAATGCTCAGATACATAGTTTGCTCTGATATACATATGTATGGTCTGATATATACATGTCTGTCATGCTTTGGTACTCATATCAAATTCTCTGATGCATGTCTTGCATGTGCTATGCGCTGATATACATATGTTTGATATGACTTGCTCTGATTAATTATCAGTATCCACTTCAGTTAGACAGTGAAAATGTTAAGGAATATAATGCTCTGATCATTCATCCAACATGTCTAAACTGATAAGAATGCAAGTCATCAGAAAATACTTCCCATGCTTAAAACTTGTAAACTATGCATCTCCTGTTAATCAAATCTGTTATGCACAGATTCAGGAGGAGTATATTCTAGCACCATTCACATGTTTCAATATTCCAATTCTATATATTTGAATGTGTGAAGCTTGGGTTGCCACTAACCTCCAAAAAGGGAGAGATTGAAAGGTCATCTAGGCCCCAATATGGTTTTGATGGTTAATGGCAACCTAAACTGGAATCTAATGTTTACATTGAGTGTAAGCAGAATCTACAGGTTCCATAAAGAAAGGTTATCCAGAGAAGGATGGCCACCAAAAAAGGTACAAGGTGGTTTCAAGGACAAAGAGATGGCTGTGCTAGGTAGCTGTGCCACAGCTGAGAAGAAGCCGGTGCTGTGCAGGGAGCTGCAAGCAAGGTGATGGTGGCTTGATGCGTCAACGGCCATGACTTCAGCTGGTGGCAGGTAAAGCCTAGATTTGCTAGTTTCTTTGAGTCCATAGGAATCACCCGTACTATCAAGAGGGATGAAACAGTAGCAGTTGTCTAAGGGAACCTTGCTCATTGCTCAGAGTGTTGGTCAAGGGGATTGGTGCTTTGAGGCCAATTGCCCTGTGTCAATAGCTTTGCACAAAAGTATGTAGCTGTGTGAAAACCCTAGAGCTTTAGGCACCTGTGTGACACAGCGGTGTCACAGGTGGTTTTCCGCTCTATGACTCAGGTACATCTCTGTACCAGGGGAGAGCCTGTAAATGCTAAGGTACCTGCACTGCGATAGGCGGTCTGATGTGTCAGAAGTCTGTCGGAGGTTCTCTCCTTATAGGTATTAGAGTTTGAAGTATGCTGAGGGCATGTCATGTGCCAGGACCGGGCTGAGTAGTGCGGCTATCAGCTAAGGGTTCACCTGTGTGCGCCGCCGGTGACACAGGTGTCGGTCTGCCTGAGCCGGGTACAGTTGGGCGTAGGGTGTAGCTGTGTCACCGGTGGTTGACACCGGTGGCTCACTTAATCCTACGTGGCAACAGGGTAACGGTCAGGTGCCTGTGGACCCTATATATAGGGGACCAGGGGAGGACTCTGTCCTCAACCTTGCTCAAATCAGTGATTCGCATACGACCGTTGCAAAGCCTCCAACCACTCCACAAGAGCCGAGAGCCTAAGGGTTAGTTCGGGTGGGTTTGTGAGCTAGATCACGAGCAAAGTTTCCTCCAAGAGATTGCTGCTGCATCATCTGTTACTCTTGGAGTTTGTCTGCTCCTAGACGGGTGTAGGAGTTGGTGGTATCACCCAAGCTTGTGTGGGCTGAACCAGTAGTTTGTGAATGTGTTCTGAGGTCTACCTGCTGCAAGGCAAAAGGATCTCCACAAGCAAAAGGAAGAGTCCTGAAGGATCAGGTACTCGGAGAAGAAGCACAGTTTAGTGCTGGCCAGCTCTTAGGAGTGGTCTCTCCAACGGAGACGTACCTTCTCTGCAAAGAGTTGGGAACTTCGGTGAAAAACCCCTGAGTCTTCTTTACTTTCTTGTATTGCATGCATATCTGCTTATACTTGCTTGCTTGTGTCTCTTAGACTTGATCTGCTAAGTTTACCTTTTCATCTGTGCTAGATTACCTTTATACCTGTATCAGCACCTGTGTAACAAGGAGTCTAAGTAGAGCACCTGTGTTAGGTTAACTCTTCACCTGTGTCTTTCACCTATGTGACAGCTGTGTGTTAATTTACACATAGTTTCCACCTGTGTCACAGCTGTCCACTATTAACTTATGAAGTTAATCTGACAACTTAAACAAAAGATTAAAAGAGGAAAATTTTATAAGCCAACTATTCACCCCCCCTCTAGTCGGCATCTCGGTCCTTTCACCGGTGGCTGACACAGGTGAAACCCTAACTGACATAGACTCCCTACTCAGCCCGGTCTTGGCACATTACATGCCCTCAACACACACAACAAACTCTGATGCATAACAGGAGAGAACCTCCAACAGTTTTCTGACGCAGTAGACAAACCATTGCAGTACAGTTCCCCTAGCATTTTCAAGCTCTCCCCTGGCATAGAGGTATACCTGAGTCATAGAGTGGTTGTTCACCTGTGACACAGCTGTGTCACATAGGCAACTATGGCTCTAGGGTTTAGGAAACTAGCACAGCAGTGTACTAGCACAACCTAGTTTCGCACTTGTGCAAAACTATTGTTACAGGGCCACTAACCTCAAGGCATCAGTGCCACTGTCCAACACTCTGAGTGAGCATAAGAACTTCCAAAAGTAATTACAATTTCATCCCTCTTGGTAGTACAGGCGTTTCCTAAGGACTCAAGAAACTAGCAAATCTAGGTTTCAGCTTCCACCAATTGTAGTCAAGGCTCTGGACGCATCAAGCAACCATCACCTTGCTTGCAACTCCTAGCATAGTGTGATGTACCCGATTTTAAGGCCGGACAAATCCATGTGTTTACTGTATTAGTCCCATGATCAGTGGCTAGTACACACAAGCACTTGATAACATAGTCATACATTACCGTATATTATACAGATATAGAGCCTTTATGGTCTCAGTTACACACAAGGCCGATTGGCTAAATAAAAGTGCTGCAGCGGAAATAAAACACGTAGATAAGCCCGTCAGTATGCCTATCCCACAGGCAACCGACTGGGGAACGCCCTAGTTTTCGTAGTCACTGTCGTCGTCGTCGGAGCATTCTTCTTCTTTATCTGGTCAAATCAACAAGCCAGGTGAGTACATTGAATGTACTCGCAAGCTTTTCCTCACAGGGAAATTATAACGGCTATATTTCATGCATGGGGTATCCAAAGGAAAAGCTCTATCCTATGTTGCAGGTTTTGCGGAAATGTAAGTTTTCAGCTAAAAGTAAATAGAATAGATTTCAAAAGCAATGTTCAGAAATTAGTTCTAGCTTTTACCATTCATATCATCTCATGCGGCAGCTCCTGCTGCCTCATTTAATCCTAAGGCCGATAGCTCCATCTATCGCCTCTTCACCCTTTTTCCCTGGTTCCGTCTATAATACCCCCGGTATTATAGCACGGGTCGTCCTCAGCAATTCCTGGCTACCAGACTGTAGCGTAAATTGCACTCTGTGGACACGTCATGCCCACGTCCTTAATCCCGATTCCCAGAGTTTGCAAACAAAACTCAGTCTAACCAGTGTGTGGCTGTGCCAGATCGTGTCCATAACCGAGGACGCGGCTATTCGAATAGATTTTAACACCCTGCAGAGGTTGTACGTCTTTACCCACAAGATGTAGTTCACCCTGGGAGTACTTTGCAAGTATACTAACAGGGTTATTACAACGAGATGTTTCGCCCCTTTTTCGTACTAGAATTGGACCCGCTAGATGTTTTACCCAACTTTATTCCTGCCTCACAGATCCTAAAATGGGACTATTCTCAACTTTGTGTCGGACAACACCCTACGCCAAGCGGTAGAGGCCCTCTAGGACTTTAACCGCCTAGTCACATACTCCCTTGATGCGGACATCACCTCCATTAAGGATGACAAGAGCCCAAATCCACCCTTGCACTCTATTGGACCAATGACAAGTGGCAGGTTAGACTATAAATACCCCGTACCCCTCCCTAATTAGGGTTTAGACTTGATATTAAGAACTTAAGAGAGCTTTGCTCCTCATCCAGGGTTAATCCCTCTAGATTAGGAGTTCCATCTTAGGCCTTGTAATCTCTTTGAATTGTAAGGACCGGCGTGTGCCCCCGGATGGTAATCGAGGCATTCATTGAGAGGAGGAGTTGATTTGAGTCCTAGTTCCAAAGGCTTGCCCATTGGGGTTTTGTTATTGGTTTGGGATTTCATCTAGGCCCTTCTAGTTATCCCCTTGTCCAAATCGTGAAGATCGGGAGCCCTCTGTATCAACTTGGTATCAGAGCTCAAGGTTTCCACGATTTGGATTTGTGTCCCTTCTTCTTCTACCCCCAATTTCTAGCCTTCTTTTGGATTTTCTTACCTATTTCGAAAACCCTACAAAAAGAGCCCGATTTGAAATCTTGATGCAATTTGGAGTCTTGAGTAAGCTTTGGTTGATTTTGATCCATTAGATCTTTGCTATGCTTGTTGATCTAACCTTCCTTTGCGTTGCTTGAGCCAATTTGATCGTTTGCCCCTTCGATTTCGTGATTTTCGGGCCGCCCAGTTTTCAGATCTGCTCCTCTGTTCTCCACTTGGACAGTCCGAATTCCAGCCGGACAGTCCGGGCGGCCGGACCCTCCGGATTCAACCCGGACAGTCCGGATTTGCCAGAAACAGGGCGCAGCACTTCACCATTTGGGGCCTAACTTCCACATGCGACATCCGTTTTGGGCGATCTAGGACTCGTTGGAAAGCTGGTGACAAGCTCTAGATCACCATCAATACCACACGCTTCTACAAGCAAGGTAAAATCTTCGGCAAGTCCATCTTTCTTGTATTTTCTTTGTGAGCCAATCATCCCCTTTGCGAATACTTTGAACCTATCAAGACTAGCTCCTTGATGATTGCTAGGGCCTTGTGCACTCGTGCTATCTAGAATACCTTCAGACCCAAGCAATTTGAAAACCATTAGTCTTGTAAGGTCTTGGCACAAAGAAAAGAAGGAAGAAAAGTAAGATAAAAAAAAGAGTCAAAAAAAAGAGAAGAACAATTGCCATGACCATCTTGTAGGGAGAGAATCTAAGGAAGAGGAATAGCCGAGTGTGCAAATCTTTTTCCCTACTTAATTGCAATCGAGCTAGCGTCTTTCTTCAAATTTGTGCAACACGAGCTTATAGTCTTCGCTAGGAATATTTTGTACTAGCTCACTTCTTGGTTGCACAAATCCCATTATCTTTGCGCGTGAGTTGTCTTGTGCTTTGCTTATATCCTTGAGATCAACTCTTATTGCATTATTTCTTTGTGGATTACTACTAATCATTGCAAAATCTCATTGTTCCACTTTGTTTAGTATTTTGTGCTAATCCTTCCGAGATCCACTAAAAGCTTTGTTGAGTTAGTGCTTTGGGACTTGGAACTTTTTCAACCCACTCTTGAGGAACACTTTTACCCTCCGAGGGCCTCCGAACCTTCAATCTAGGGAGGCAAGGACTTCGGTGGTAAGTGAGGTGAGAGATTTCCAAATTTCCACATAATTCACTAGCTTGTTGCATTGCTAACCATGTCTAGGGAAGGATCACACGGAGCGAGTGGCAATGAAGACTGTGTGACTCGAGGGCAACATTTGGCCCTCCAACGGAGTCTTCATGACACTGTGGACAATTTGAGGCATGACATGACCCGATAGATGGAATCAATGAAGACAAGCATTGTGCAAGAAGTTGTTCAAGCTCTTCGAGGCCGCATTCCTGAAGCAGAGATTGAAGAGGAAGAGCCTCTTGATGAGACCGATGCCGAGATGGCGACACGACGTGCCCAAGCTCGAAGAACAGCTAGACACCGAGCATCCCTTCCTCCATCAGGGATCCGAGGCCCAACCTATGGCCCACACAGTCATGATCGGGCAAGGAGCCGTCAAGGGCGCGATGGGCATGAGGGAAGTGCTTGAGAAGGAGGATCAAGCTTTCATCAACCTAATGATCAAAGACATCAAAAATACTCGGATAGAGACCTAGGGTTCAGAAGGCGGAATCATCATGATGAGGATACAGAACACCGGCAGGGGGTCTACCAGGAGATGGGGAAGAAAAGTTTGGCAAGCTTAAGTTCACAATGCCCAAGTTCTCCGGTGATGCAATGGATCCCGAAGAATACCTCACATGGGAGCTCAAGGTGAACAAGGTCTTCCGGATGCACAATTACTCCGAAGAGAAGAAAGTTGCTATGGCCTCACTTGAATTCGATGGGTATGCACTTATTTGGTGGGAACAAGTGCAAAATCAGCGAGGCGAGCATGGAGAGCTACATGTCATGTCTTGGACAGAGATGAAGAGAGAGATGCGGGCTCGCTTTGTGCCCAAGTACTACAAGCGAGATCTCTTCAAGAAGCTCCAAGACCTCAAGCAAGGCAGTCGATCAGTTGAAGAATACTTCAAGGAAATGGAAACCGTCTTGATCTGAGCTAATGTCCAAGAGACCGAAGAGCAGACTATGGCCCGTTTCTTGGCCGGGTTGAACCATCCAATCAAGCACATCGCTGACTACCAACCCTACAACACCATTGTGGAGTTAGTGCATCAAGCCATCAAGGCCGAGCGCCAAGTGCAAGAAGATGCTCGCTACTCCAAGTCTTCAACATATACCGCACGTTCCACTCTGTACACCTCACGTGCCACGGCGGTTGTTCCTCGCCCCACTCCGAGTGCTAAGTTTGCTCCAAGACCAACCTCAACTAAGTCAGAAGGTCACATGGGAGGTGGAAGTACAAGCGTGCGCCAATGGTCAAACACAAGTCGTCCTACCACCTCATCTTCAAAGGATGCCCCAGCTCGAAGCAATGTTTCCTCAATGGCCTCAACGGGCAAGACCCATGACATTGTTTGCTTCAAGTGTCAAGGACGTGGCCATATGCAAAGAGAGTGCCCCAATGCACGTGTTATGTTGATCACTGAAGAGGGCGAATATGAATCGGCAAGCGAAGGCGAGATTGATGCTATCCATGAGGTAGCAAGGCTTGAGCAAGAGGGAGAGGATGAAGATGGACAAGAGTGAATCTATTGCGAGACCGAGTCGGGACCATCACTCGTCGTCATCAAGAAGATCCTCACCGTCCAACTTCAAGATGAACCCGAGCAACGATGCAATCTCTTCCAAACCAAGGCCGCAATTGACGGTAAAACCATCAAAGTGATAATCGATGGCGGGAGTTGTCACAACTTGGCGAGTCAAGAATTATGCTCCAAGCTCAATTTGAAGTACAAGAAGCACCCTTGTCCTTACCATGTGCAGTGGTTGAGCGATAGTGGCACCGTCAAGATACAACACATGGTGCAAGTTGCCTTCAAGATTGGGGCCTACCAAGACACCGTGGAGTATGATGTGGTGCCAATGACGGTATGCCATCTCCTCTTGGGCTGCCCATGGCAATATGATCGATCGGCGCGCCACGATGGGCACACCAATGAGTATATCTTCCGGTGGCAACACAAGGAGTTCGTGCTGCGACCTATGACACCAAGCCAAATCATCGCCGATAATGCTCAGAAGTTGGCAAGGCTTCAAGAAGAGAAGAAAAGGAGTGAGCGAGAGAGCACTACCTTGAGTGACTTCCACCATTCGGTGAGTGAGAGCCACAAGCCCAAAATGAGAGAAAAGAGCAAGGAAGAGAGTAGAGGCTTAGTGATGCTAGCCACCAAATCTGAGATGAGAGGAGTGAGGAATGACCCACCTACGCTACACTTTGTACTTGTGTACAAAGATGTAGTTGCTTTGACTAACGACTCACCTCCACTTCCTCTAGCTATGTCTCGTGTTTTGCAGGAATTCGAGGACGTCTTCCCCGATGAGATCCCGGCGGGCCTTCCACCCATTCGAGGCATCGAGCACCGCATCGACTCATCCCGGGAGCGCCTCTTCCCAACCGGCCGCCTTACCGCACCAACCCCGAGGAGGCTAAGGAAATACAACGTCAAGTACAGGGGCTACTTGACAAGGGGTATGTTCGTGAAAGCTTAAGTCCTTGCGCCGTTCCTGTCATTCTTGTCCCCAAAAAGGATGGATCTTGGCACATGTGTGTTGATTTCCGAGCCATCAATAATATCACTGTGCGTTACCGCCATCCTATTCCTCATTTAGACGATATGCTTGATGAGCTCAGTGGCGCAACCATTTTCTCTAAAATTGATTTGAAGAGTGGCTATCACCAAATAAGAATGAATGAAGGAGATGAATGGAAAACTGCTTTTAAAACCAAATTTGGCTTATATGAGTGGCTTGTCATGCCTTTTGGTTTATCCAATGCTCCTAGCACTTTTATGCGCCTAATGAATCATGTCTTGCACCAATTCATCAGAAAATTTGTGGTAGTTTACTTCGATGACATTCTCATATATAGTAGAACATTGCATGATCATGTTGCTCACATTAAGCAAGTTCTACTAGTGCTTAGGAATGAACGTTTATTTGCTAATCTTGGGAAGTGCACCTTTTGTACGGAGAAGCTTGTGTTCTTAGGCTTTGTTGTCTCTACTCATGGCATAGAGGTAGATGAATCTAAAATTGAAGCAATTAAAAATTGGCCTACCCCTATCAACGTGAGTCAAGTGCGTAGCTTTCATGGCCTAGCAAGTTTCTACCGTCGCTTTGTCAAAGATTTTAGTGCTATTGCTTCCCCTTTGAATGAATTAACTAGAAAGAATGTTCCTTTTGTGTGGGGACAATCTCAAGAGAATGCTTTTCAAGAGTTAAAGAAACGCTTAACCGAGGCACCCTTGCTTGCTTTACCGGATTTCACTAAAACCTTTGAAGTAGAATGTGATGCTAGTGGGATCGATATAGGGGGTGTACTCATGCAAGAAGGCAAACCGGTCGCTTACTTTAGTGAGAAATTGAATGGAGCTCAACTTAATTACCCAGTTTATGACAAAGAATTGTATGCTTTGGTTCATGTTCTTGAAGTATGGCAACATTACCTTTGGCCAAAAGAATTTATTATTCATTCCGATCATGAGTCATTAAAATATCTTAAGGGCCAAGCTAAATTGAATCGTAGGCATGCAAAATGGGTCGAATTCATTGAAACATTCCCTTATGTAGTCAAATACAAAAAGGGTAAAGAGAATGTTGTGGCGGATGCTCTTTCCCGTAAAATGACCATTTTGAATCAACTTGAAGTTAAGGTTTTGGGTTTAGAAAGCTTGAAAGATTTATATGCTAATGACCCTGAGTTTGCTTCCCCTTTTGCTAATTGTAGAGAAGGAAAGGGTTGGGACAAATATCATGTGCATGAGGGCTTTCTCTTTCGAGCTAACAAACTATGCATTCCCGAGTCGTCCGTGCGTTCGCTACTCTTGCAGGAATCCCACGGCGGCGGCTTGATGGGATATTTTGGGCGGGACAAGACCTACATGATGCTATCCAACCACTATTATTGGGCAAAAATGTGAAGAGATGTGGAGAGATTCATCCAACGATGTGTCACATGCCACAAAGCTAAGTCAAAGCTAAACCCTCATGGCCTTTATACTCCACTTCCTGTTCCTAGTGCCCCTTGGGAGGATATTAGCATGGACTTTGTTTTAGGGTTACCTAGGACCAAAACGGGGAGGGACTCGGTCTTTGTAGTTGTGGATAGATTCTCAAAAATGGCACATTTTGTTCCTTGCCACAAGACCGACGATGCTTCACATGTTGCTAATTTGTTTTTCAGGGAAATGTGAGGCTTCACGGTGTGCCCAAGACCATCGTCTCCGACCGCGATGTCAAGTTCCTCAGCTATTTTTGGAAGACATTGTGGGCCAAGTTGGGAGTCAAGCTTCTCTTCTCACAACTTGCCACCCACAAACCGATGGGCAAACCGAGGTCGTCAACCGCACCTTGTCAACTCTCCTCCGCACCATGATCAAGAAGAACTTGAAGGAGTGGGAAGAGTGCAATCCCCATGTGGAGTTCGCCTACAACCGAGTGGTCCATTCCACTACAAGCATGAGCCCATTCGAAGTGGTGTATGGCTTCAACCCCTCTACACCACTCGATCTTCTTCCACTACCACTATACAAACGCGTCAACATGGATGCTTCCAAGCGAGCCGCTTTCATCAAAAGACTCCATGAGACAACAAGAGCTACAATCGAGCAACAAGTGCTTCGACACGCCAACAAGGTCAACAAGAGCAAGAAGAAGATGGTGTTTGACCCCGGTGATCTTGTGTGGGTTCACCTCCGCAAGGAGCGTTTTCCCAAAGAACGCAAGTCCAAGCTCATGCCCCGCGCCGATGGACCCTTCCAAGTGCTTCAACGCATCAGCGACAACGCCTATAAGATTGACCTTCCACCGGACAAGTACTCGGTGAGCAACACCTTCAACATCGCGGATCTTTCACCCTTTCATGGCTACAACGAGTTGGAGTCGAGGTCGACTCCTTTTCAAGAAGGGGGGAATGATGCGGACATCACTTCCATCAAGGATGACAAGAGCCCAAATCCACCCTTGCACTCTATTGGACCAATGACAAGGGCTCGAGCTAAGGCTATACAACATGAGGTGACTCTATTCCTTGATACATCTCCACTTGATTTGAGCATGAATGGTATGCTACCTCACGCTTTGAGGCTTTGCTTGCTAAGGTATGAAGGAGCCACCAAGTGGAAGAGCCCACCGACGAGCAACGGGACTGAGGGAGAGACACCAAGAATCAAGTCCCCAAGCTCCAAGCCGAACCCCAGCCGGACTGTTGCTTCGGAACCCCCGGATGTGCATTAACAGTGAAGACCTGGACTGTCCGGCTGAGGCCCGGACCCTCCGGATCCGAGCCGGACCTCAGCCCAGACCCTCCGGGTGGGTGTCCGGATCTCCTCTGGAAATCCTGGACCTCAACCCGGACACTCCGGCTAAGTGTCCGGATCTCCTCTGGAAATCCCGGACCTCAACCCGGACACTCCGGCTAAGTGTCCGGATCTCCTCTGGAAATCCCGGACCGGTCCGGATCTTCTTTGGAAAACCCAGAGTTTAGCCCGGACACTCTGGCCACCCGGACAGTCCGGCCCCAATCCGGACAGTCCGGATCTGCCTGCGCGCAGGAAAACGGTCCACGGCCCATGTAATCCCTAAGTGGCGGATTAGACTATAAATACCCCGTACCCCTCCCTAATTAGGGTTTAGACTTGATATTAAGAACTTAAGAGAGCTTTGCTCCTCATCTAGGGTTAATCCCTCTAGATTAGGAGTTCCATCTTAGGCCTTGTAATCTCTTTGGATTGTAAGTACCGGCGTGTGCCCCCAGATGGTAATCGAGGCATTCATTGAGAGGAGTTGATTTGAGTCCTAGTTCCAAAGGCTTGCCCGTTGGGGTTTTGTTGTTGGTTTGGGATTTCATCTAGGCCCTTCTAGTTATCCCCTTGTCCAAATCGTGAAGATCGGGAGCCCTCTGTATCATCCCTACTTCCCACGGGTCCAAATCCTGATACTTGACGGGATACTAAGCCAAGTCCTTCCCACAAAGGACATGTGGACGTACGGGGGTGGATCTGGTTTAGCGGCACTTAGGCTCGGTCCTTGATTGATTCGAGAGGGACTCCATATTTCCACTTACAGCCATGCCTCAACATGCTACGCCATCTCCCAGACTCCACTTAACATTCCCACCCGAATCTGATTATCTCCACTTTCTGTTTTGCCTTTGGTAAACCATTTTCAACTTCCACCTTAGGTGACACACGTCATCCCAAGGGTTTTATTTTCCTGAATCCCAGAAATAGTGTCCCATTGCCCGTAAAATAATTTTGTTCTACAGCAAGACTAAGCCCGACCTATGGCCTATATATCTAGTATGCCACTGGATCTACCACGTCGGATGACTTAGTGCTAGGGTTACAAGGTACTTGAGCTCGGGCTCTATAAATAGGCGGCGCTGGTAAACGGTCGCCGGGGCTGGCTCGACTAGCATTGCGGTGGTGCTCGTGGCATTAAAGCGGCGCAGAGCTTATCGATGGTCCTGGTGAGGACGTGGCACGCAACGGCGCCGAGGGCGGTGGCAATTCGGCGGACGGGGAGTTGTTGCCAGACGGCGCAGGGCTGCTCGGCGGAAGCGGTGTCGCAGAGGAGTATGGGCGCTAATGCCAGCGTTCGGCGTGCCGCTTGTTTGGCAGGGAGTGCTAGGCCGGCGGCAGCCTCATGGTGTGCTGTCCGGATAAAAGGGTGGCACGCGGCAAGCGAAGGTAGGCCTGCGGCGTCGGTGTCGACGGGAATTACACGGGTGTGACCGGCTCGCGAGGGCAGAGGTAGGAGGAAAAGGTTTGAAGCAGCGCCGAGCTTAGGAGGCGGCTCAGCGGTGGCGTGGCGCGTGGAGGAAGGTTGGGCGGCCGGCCAAACGCCGGTTGACCCGACGATGCCAGTGCTTGGCATGGCAGCAGTGCTGCGGGCGTGCTCTGGCGCGGGTCTGGCTGGCTCGGTTTGCTCGGAGGAGATAGCATGCAGCAAATGAGTGTCTCGATATGCCATAGGAGTCTAAGCAGTAGGCATGGACGAGATGAACACGCGTACAAAAGAAATAAAGGGGTTTGGTACCACTGCTCAGAAGGAGTTGCCATGTATCAATTGCAAGAGTTCAAAAAGATAGGACAAAAGAGTACCTTGCCGTTGGAAGTTGCTGGACAATTGGGTTGGAATGGTAGCTAGCAGGTTACCAGAAAACTTGGAAGATCCTTTTCTCGTAAATTCGCTGTGATTTTATGTTTAAGAAGAATCCGATCGAAGGTGTTTGTTATAGTTTGTTTTGAATTTATGAATATAAGATGCGAATGCTTTTGCGTATTTGGGCATATTGAGCTAGGGGAAGTATTGTAGAATTTATTCAGATTTCTCTGTAGTTTATGTCGAGGTGCTGCAGTTCAAAGCTCTTTTCTACGCTAGGGCTACATGTATTGATGGTTTAATATATATTTTTATTATGCTGACCCATGATATTTCGTATTTGAGTTGGAAACCATTTTAGGGTGCTTTCGAAATTCTTTAGAATCTTTTACGGGTATTGAAGGTACAGGCGACCTTGGAATTAGGGTTTCTGCGGAAAGAGGGATTATTGGAAGAAAGAAGTCAGAACTCGGAACTAGGGTTTCGGGGTAGGAAGGTGATATGAGATACTTTCGGGAAGATGGTAGAAGTTCACTCGCATAGGTTGAAACCGAAGTTCGGAATGGCATCGGTAGAGTTGGTGCGTGTATGCGTGTGCCCGTGTTAGGGTTTGTGGGGTGTGTATGAGGTTTGATATCGTATGCAGGGTTGACTGATTCCTTATTGCAGGTGTATTCGCATGAAATATTATGATTGCAAAAGTCTCGAAAGACCAGGATGTGACACATAGCACCGGCTTTTTCACAGCTGTGGCACAGCTGCCTAGCATAGCTATCTCCTTGTCTTGAAAAAACACCTTTGTACTTTTAGTGGTCATCCTTTCATAGATAAAACCTCTTCTTGGAACCTAATCTTCCTGCTTACACTCAATATAAATATTAGATCCCAGTTTGTATTGCCATTAGCCATCAAAACCATTTGGGGGGCTAGATGCTCTTTCAATCTCATTATTCCATCGCTCTTACGACCCTCGGCATGCCAACGCATCAACTTTGCCTTCTTTGGGTTTGCAAACAACCTCTTCAAACGAGTAATTACAGGTAGATACCATGCAACCTTGTAAGGGATTCCTTTCGTCACCACAGCGCATTCCTCGTCCTTGTACAGATCACTCTTACACTTGTATCGAGATGCTTTGCAGACCGGACACAAAAGCAAGTCTGCATACTCTTTTCGGTACAGGATACAGTCATTGTGACAAGCATGTATTCTTTCAACTTACATTCCCAAGGGACAAATAACCTTCTTGCATTTGTACGTTGTTTTGGGCAACTCATTACCCTCTAGTAGCATGTCTACCAATAGACCTAACATCGCCATGAAGCTCTTGTCAGACCATCCACTACTTGCCTTCAATTTCAAAAGTTCAAGTACGGATGACAACCAGGTGTATTTTGCCTTGTAGCCCGAATACAAAGGTTTCTTAGAGTCCTCTAACATGCCAATGAATTGCTTATACCCTCCATCATTATGGTTCCCCTTTACATCACGTAGCATGTGATGTAGATCATGCATAGTATCTTCATCATCCAACATCACATCATCGGAAGCACAATCATCACCATCTGGCTGATCATCATTGACTGTGTTTGGCATATCATTCAATTCGGTGTCATCGATGTTATTATTATCTTCAACTATGATCGTCTCTTCACCGTGCTTGCTCCAACGTGTATATCCTTCCTTGAAACCCCTTCGGATCAAGTGTGCTTCAATCTGCTTAGGGTTCTGCCACTGCCTAGTATTATCACAATCAACGCATGGACAAAAAATACACTCTTCCATCTTATTATGCATATCCATGATGGAAACTTTTAAGAAACCAACGATGCCTTGGATGTACGCTTGGCTAACGTGGCTCTCGTCGTACATCCACCCTCGATCCATCTACGTTTAGATATAAAGAATTAATTAGTCTAGCTCTCACTCTACATAATAGCTACCTAGAATACATGTAAAACATAGCTACCTAGAGTACATGTAAAACCTAGACAATACTATCGATAATGTACTTAAACAATCTTCATTAACATATACCAACACCTTATCAAACCATATGATTCATATATAATTGGGGTTCTCTCATAAAAAAATTACAAAGAAGATATATAACATGATGCGGACATCACCTGCACCAAGGGTGAAGACCCCACAACTCACTCAAGCTCACCAAGTCCACCTCCAAAACCAAGTGGTCCAATGACAAGAGCTCGAGCTAAGGCTATACAACATGAGGTGACTCTATTCCTTGATACATCTCCAATTGACTTGAGCTTGAATGGTATGCTACCTGATGCTTCGACTCTATGCTTGCTCAGGTATGAAGGGTCAACAAAGTGGAGCGAAGCCAAGTGGAGGAAGAGCCCGGGCTGCCTAGAATATGTATCCGGACATTCCAAAGGCACTGGCCCGGATACTCCGGATGCACAAGCCAAAGAGCTCCTCTCGGCATGGTGCCCGGACACTCCGGTACCCATCCCGGACACTCCGGAGGGGTACCCGAGAGCATCGTGTTCCAGCTCCACATCCGGACATTCCGGGCATTAGCCCTGGAGTCTTCGGACGTCCTCTACCCGGAGTGTCAGCTCCAATCCTCCGGACGTATATTGATCAACACATCAGGACATTCCGGGTAAGGTACCCCGGAATGTCCGAGCACACTGTCTGCGCACAGTAACAGGTCGAGGCCCATGTAACAAGCCGCCTGATCCTTCAAGGGTTATAGGGTTAGGACTATAAATACCCGTACCCAAACTCTAATTAGGTTTAGACTAAAGTTGAGCTTAGCTCCTAATCTAGGGTTTATCCCTCTAGATTAGGGTTTCCACCTTAGGCCTTGCTTTCTCTTGTGGATTGTAAGGATCGGCGCATGCCTCCAAGTGGTAATCGTGGCATTCAATCAAGAGAATTTTTGACTTGGTTTCCTAGTTCCCAAAGGCTTTCTCATTGGAGTTTGTTGTTGGGGTGGGTATTCCATTTAGGATTTCCTAGTTATCAATCCAATCCGTGAAGATCGGGAGTCACCGTATCAACTTGGTATCAGAGCTCAAGGTTTCCACGGTTTGGACTTACATCCCCTCTTTTCCCTACCCCCAATTGCTAGCTTTGGTTTGGTTTTTCTTGCCTATTTCAAAAATCCCACAAAAAGAGCCCGATTTGAGATCTAGATGCGATTCGGAGTTTTGGGTAAGCTTTGGTTGGTTTTGATCCACTAGATCGTTGCTTTACTTATTGATCTAACCTCCTATTGCATTGCCTTGTGCTATTTTCCAAATCTCCTCTCCGATTTGTTGTTTTTGGTCCGGCCCTGTTCAGATCTGGAACTTCCCACACACCCGGAGTATCTGGACCACGTACCTCGGAGTCACCGGCCTATCACAGTGGAAGATTTCAGTGCTCTCGGGAAGTACCCCAGAGTATCTGGACCATTTACCCCAGAATCTCTGGCCTATCCCGGAGTGTCCGGCCCATCTTATCCGGAATATCCGGGCAGCCAAAATCAGGCTGCGCCGCGAGCACTATTTTGGCCGTAACTTTCGCATCCAGACTCCGTTTTTGGTGAACTTGGACTCTTTTGAAGCTATCAACGAGCTTTATGTCATCCAAGTGGAATCCCATCACTTCCTTGATACCATCTTCAGAAGCAAGGCCGAAACACCACAAGGTAACATCTATAAGTAAAACTCTTACTCCTTGCATTTCTTTGCGAGCCATTCTACCCTTTCGCGTATACCTTGAACCTATGAAGACTAGCTCATCGATGATTGCTTGGGCTTTGCGCACTTGATACTACCTAGAGTACACCGAGCAAAATTGTAAGTGCTAGTTGTTCTTGTAGGTCTTGGCACAAAGAAAGAAAAGGAAGGAAAAAGTTAAAAAACAAAGAAGAGAGAGATCAAAAGAAAAAGACAAAAAAAAGAGAAGAAAGAAAGTGCCTTATCTTTTGTAGGAAAGCGCAAAACTCGAAAGGCTCCAAGGAGGCAAGTGGTACAAGTGTGCAAATCCGTAGCCCTATAAACTTTGCAACCGAGCTAGCGTCTTTCTTTGTATTTGTGCAACACGAGCTTATAGTCTTCACTAGGAACATCTTGTACTAGCTCACTTTCTTGGTTGCACAAATCCCATTATCATTGTGTATAAGTTGTCTGAGCTTCGCTTATATCCTTTGAGATCAACTTTTATTGCATTGTTTCTATTGTGGATTATTACTAATCTTTGCAATACCTCATTATCAAATTGCTTAGTGTGTGCGTTGTGCTAACCTTTTCCGAGCTCCACATAAGCCATTGTGAGTGATAGTGTTTGGGCCTTGGAACCTTGTCAACTACCTCTTGAGGGCCACCAATTCCCACAGAGACCGTCGATCTTTTCATCCAAGGAAGGTAAGACTTCGGTGGTAAGTGAGGTGAGAAAAGAGTGTAGGGTTCCATTTTCCATATACACCAAATACATATCCTTTGCGCTTGCATCATTAACCATGTTTAGGTTTGACCACGAAGTGGATACCAAGAAGGAGAGACAAGGACAAGGGGGAGCACGACACACTAGATCGTCATTTCGAGCCTCGTGGCTTTCAACGAATGAGGCGAGTAATCCACGTTCATCTCCATCAAGGGACTTAACCGACAAGAACCTCGACGTCCGAAGCCCCAAAGACTTGAGGAGAAGCCATCATCGACGGACGGATGAGGATGAAGGAAGCCGTACAAGCACACACCGTCAAGAAGCTCCTCAACGGCAAGGTTGTCAAGATGGTGAAGCGGACAAGCAAGGCAAGCCAAAGACCACCATGCCCAAGTCCCTCAAGGCCAAGTGTCAAAAGAAGCAAAATCAGAGTAGCGCAGCGAAGCTACCCAAGGCTCGACCTTTGGAGGCGAGTATGGAGTTGGTCGAGCATGGGATTTTTCCTTCGACCAAGGAGGCGAATGGAGATGAATGCACCAATAATACCCCCACCGTATCAACTTGCAATAAAGACGAGATGCAACCAATCCTATGTGAGGATGAGAACCACATGGCCAACTTGAGAGAGAGTGATAAAAAGCGAAGGTTGTGTGACTCTACCAAATGTGAGATTGAGTGCATCATCATTGAGGGTGAGAGAAAAACACCACAAGAAGTAAGAGGGGTAGTTGATAGGTCAAGTGGGGCCGTTTCTAAAACTAACAACTTAACCTCTGCTTCTAGTGTTGTTTCTCACTTGGTGCAGGATTTAGAAGCCCAACCAGCGCCCCTTCTCAACAAACCGACTCCGCCATTGGAGGTGAAAGAGCTCCCCACGATGGGAGATGGAGAAATTGCCACCCCGTGGTTATGTCAAGATGAGGAATGTGGCTCCAAGGAGGCAAAGCCACCACCCACAACTACTTCAACTGAGGAGGACATCAAAGGTAACATTCAAGGTGTTGATATGATTGTCTCACAATCAAATGTGAAAAATGTTGATTGCTTGCATGATGTAGATGAGCTTAATGTTTCTTCTCATGTCATTTTGACTTGCCCATGTGATGAATTGATTGCAAACCATGTTAATCACGTGGAGTTAGTTAGACATGATGAAGTTTTTTCTAAAATCACACTTGCTCATTCCATATGCTATATCTATTTGAGGAACCTTTGACTTTGTCATGTGCTATGAGTAAGATTTCCGAAATCACATCTTTGAAGTCTTTTCATAGTACCTATGCCTATCCTTATAAATTTAATTTAATCGATGAATATGGCATAGATGACAAGTTTATGGTTTGTGGCATGAATATCACTTGCAATGAAATTGCCATGTTGAAGTTGCATATTTTGGGCAATCCATCTTATATACCATGCCATGAACACTTTGCCATGCATAAAATGATGATAATGCCACATGCGTTGCAAGAAACATGATGACTACTTGTTCTTTCCATAAGATCTCTTGCAACTATGTTAATATCTTAAATGTGCCATGTAATGAACATCATCAAATTGCCCCTTTTATTGCAACAAATATGTTGACCACTTGTTCTTTCCATAGATTTGTTTGCAACAATGATCTAATGCTTGAAAATATGGAGTATGATGAGAATAATACAAAGAGCATACATGACGCTCGAGAAACCATGATGCATAACACTAGGGATGCATTTAGTAAAAAGATACACGCTGCATATTTGCCATGCATCTTTAGCTCTTTTAGTGTTGAACAAAACAAGGGACATGCCATGATGGATGACGTATATATATACCATGCATACACATTATATTTGCTATACATTTTGTGCGCTAATGGTGGTGTGCAAAAGAAGAAATACGTCATGACTATGACGTGTTCATCTACCACACATACACATTGTTTGTTTGGTCTAGTGATGGTGTAGGAAACAAGGTCTATATAGCAACGGCCGAACAACATGAGCTGACCAAAAGAAGTTTAAGCATCCACGAAATGTTCGTGCCAAGCACCGCTACACGTCAAGAGCTAACAAGGAAAGCACGACGGAACCTCACCAAGGTGAATTCTTTCCCTTGTGACAACCCTCTCATAAGCTTTAAGGATGGCCTACTCTTTGATTGTTGTTTCTTCTTCATTGTCAGCTTGATGTACATCATGGAAGGAGAAGGAACACCATGGAGTACCAACTTCAAGGGAGACGAAGGTGCGAGGCATCAACGGGAAGAAGCTTGGAAATCATCCCTCTTTGGCATTGAAGGAGTAGAGTCGAGGATGACTCCTTTTCAAGAAGGGGGGAATGATGCGGACATCACCTGTACCAAGGGTGAAGACCCCACAACTCACTCAAGCTCACCAAGTCCACCTACAAAACCAAGTGGTCCAATGACAAGAGCTCGAGCTAAGGCTATACAACATGAGGTGACTCTATTCCTTGATACATCTCCAATTGACTTGAGCTTGAATGGTATGCTATCTGATGCTTTGACTCTATGCTTGCTCAGGTATGAAGGGTCAACAAAGTGGAGTGAAGCCAAGTGGAGGAAGAGCACAGGCTGCCTGGAATATGTGTCTGGACATTCCGGAGGCACTGGCCCGGATACTCCGGATGCACAAGCCAAAGAGCTCCTCTCGGCATGGTACCCGAGACACTCCGGTACCCATCCCGGACACTCCGGAGGGGTACCCGAGAGCATCGTGTTCCAACTCCACACCCAGACATTCTGAGCATCAGCCTCGGCGTCTCCGGATGTCCTCTACCCGGAGTGTGCTCCTCTCAGGATGGTACCCGGACACTCTGGTACCTATCCTGGACACTCCAGAGGGGTACCCGAGAGCACCGTGTTCCAGCTCCACATCCGGACATTCCGGGCATCAGCTACGGAGTCTCCGGACATCTTCTACCTAGAGTGTCAGTTCCAATCCTCCGGACGTACATTGATCAACATGTTCGGACATTCCAGGTAAGGTACCCCGGAATGTCCGGGCACACTGTCTACGCACAGTAACGGGTCGAGGCCCATGTAACGAGCTGGCTTATCCTTCAAGGGTTACGGGGTTAGGACTATAAATACCTGTACCCAAACCCTAATTAGGTTTAGACTTGTTGTTTAGACTAAAGTTGAGCTTAGCTCCTAATCTAGGGTTCATCCCTCTAGATTAGGGTTTCCACCTTAGGCCTTGCTTTCTCTTGTGAATTTTGAGGATCGGCATGTGCCTCCGAGTGGTAATCGTGGCATTCAATGGATTGTTGACTTGGTTTCCTAGTTCCCAAAGGCTTTCTCATTGGAGTTTGTTGTTGGGGTGGGTATTCCATTTAGGCTTTCCTAGTTATCAATCCAATCCGTGAAGATCGGGAGCCACCGTATCATAACAATAGAAATGCAATTACTAACCTTTAATAACCAACAACAAATAGATCTTCTAAAAGTATGCAGCAACTAAAATGGGAATGTCTGGTTGCCTTAAATTTGCCACCAAATCGCCCACCAACCCGAACAACCACACTTATCTCAGGCTTCCAAATCTGTCTGGTTGGGCTAAATATTTATTGGGCGAATCGTCAATCATCCCGAACAGTTCTTTTTCATGACCGTTTGGGATTATATCATAGATGGTTCAAACTTTTAACCGTTGTGAATAAATCAATCATCCGAAACGGCTCTGTTTCATGAACCGTTTGGGATTATGTCTCAGACGGTTTAAATATTTAACCGTCGCGGATGTAATATCATCCCAAACGGTGCATTTTCTGCGGTCTTATCCCAAACAGCTAGACAATTAGAACCATTTGGGATGTGCGGCAAACGTGATGGCTATGCTTAACCGTTTGGGATTAGCCATCGTTTATGTGCCATTCTATACTAGTGACAGTATGCTGTCAATGACATCAGTGGCAACTCATACCTCAGACAGGTAAGAGCCCAATAAGCAACCTCTTGGACTGCCATCTCAATGGAAGTGCCGTTATCGTAACATATATGCATTATACAGATGTCGTGTTCATGGTACTGATGGACGCATATCATGGCCAGGTACTGAGTCATACTGTAGTCTCGATATGCCTCATGCACGGTATATTCCAGCATCCATCGATATTGATTGAGCGAGTAACTCCAGCAAGCCGGGTGTATCAATGCAACAGGTCAGATGAACAATCTGTCCACAAGGCATCTAGATCAAAAGGGAACAAGAATTAGGAATTCTAATCAAAAGAATTAAGATGAGAGGGAAGATAAGGACACCCCAAACACGAGAATTCTAGCTTTTGAGGGGAATAGGAAAGTAGCAATTCCTTTTTCAATCAAATAAAAAGGTAAGAAGGAGAACTAAGATTTAAAGGGATAAGGAGGGAACAGAGCCATTACTTATGCTTTTCTCAACTCCTTTTTTAGGTTTAAAATAGTTTTTTATAACACTAGACCAAACAATGATCAAGGTCAAGGTTATCCTACAGATAGTCCTCCTCTGATACCAAGTCTATCGGGACACAAAATCTATAATATGGAACTTCAAATGGAATCATATTTTAAGTCAAAATTTCAACCTGACCTCAACCCTTAAGCTAGATTACCTCAAGAGGAGTGGAGTGATATGGTTCCGAATAGCCCGAGACATCAACCCCGAGCTCTTTTCAGTAAATTAATGCACATATTGAATAGGGTGATATGGTATCCTCACTCTTTTCTTATTGAGCCAGAACATCAACCCCGAACTCGTGCCAGCAAAACAATGCATGGCATGTGTAAGATAATATAGTTCTCAAATTCTCAATGAACGAGTCGCTTCACAGGGATGATCATACTTGACAATTCTCTATTATAAACTCTGAAATCCTACTTGCTCCATGAGCATGATAATCATGCATGCATGGCACATGAAGCAGGTGAGAACAAACAGTATCATAACAATAACTCTACGACAGAAACTACAATAATAAGAATAGCTCCTAGTTGAGTAAACTTAACAATATATTTACACAAAGGATCCAAAGATCAAAATTCAAATACATAGCAGAAGGTTTATAGGTGGCTTAGAAGCCACAAGAGGTAAGCCAAAAGTGGTAGTAGAACAAATCAAAAGCTGTCAAATCCATGGCAGGGTTACTGCTTGGGATTCCCAGCGACTACTCGTCGTTGGTGTCGATCTCGATATAGAAACCATCCTCTGAAGGGATGATCTTCCCTGTAGAAAAATGTCAACAGTTGCAAGATGAGTAGAAAAGCACTCTACATGACTTACAAGGAAAATTAGCAATAGATGCAACCTGTATCAAGAAGGTTATTTGTGGACTATTTTGCTGAAAGCTAACTTTTCATTTGATAATATTCTAGATAGATGAAAACGAATACTAGATTTAGTTGCAATTGGATAAGCAAGCGTTCTTTCTTAACCTTAGCCTAATCTTATATCATCATCCACTTAAGACCACATGACTCTTCCTCACACCTATGAGGAAGTAGTCACTAACTTCTCTCCTCTAAAGTTGGAAATTTTAGAGTAATGTTGAAGTTGTCTAATTCGATGCAGGTAATCACCAGGTTGTCTATAACTGTGGACACGGCTATTTGAATAGTTTAACACTACAGGGGTGTATATCTTTACCTACGTCTATCGATCGACTCTTGATGCCAGATCATTAACACACTTCACGAAGTGTGTTGGCAGAGGGTGATCAAACATGACCACTACAATGCTTTCGACTTGGCTATGAGCCACCCTTACAGGCCATTCCATGTACACTAGTCTAGCAGTAACTCCAACATGGTCCCATAAATTGTAGCAGGTAATACATTCCTAACCATCACTATGTGTATCTCTTACCCTTATATTGAGGCACCACATCACATCACATCATTTTTCACCCACGTGGCAAATGGAAATAGCAAACTAATCTAGCTCATAAACTAGATCTAAGCAAATTATTTAGTCGTTGGTGGTCCCATAATCCACCCATATAGAAGTACGCAAATCTAGGATCAATGTACATCAGAAATCGGCCTTACGGGAAGACGAGACAACCCACCATGTTCTCAACCATGGCCTCTTGTCTAAGCTCAATGATTATTAGTCAAGTTCTTTAATTACTTCCCAATAATCTCTAAACAATACCACACTTAACCCATTCATGATGTATGAATTCATCGGACTATCTGAAGAACAATGACTTAACAGTCTAAGCAGGACTAAGCATATGATATTGAGATAAATAGTTGCTAAGGGCTCGACTAATCGTAATCCTATTGGGTTGGAAAGGATTAACATGGTAGTTTCAGGTACAAGTAGGTTCTATGCAAAGAATAAGGGATTAACTATCCACCGATAAAGTAGAAGTTGAATGCATGCGGTAATCAAGTTGAACACAAATAATAACTTTGGAAATATTGGGCGATATCAACATGTTTAAAGGAGGGATGCTTGCCTTGCTGTTCAGAAGTTAGGTTCTATTTGTAGTCCTGCTCGCTTAATACATTGTCCTGTGGGTCTACCGGAAAGAACCAGAAACACCGAAAAGGAAAATAATGATAATAGTTACTATTAAGGAAATTCATCAGCATGATCATGAGATGAGATACATGGCATGCCATATTACTACTAAAATGAAGACTAATGTAAGTGGAATCAATTTAATCGAAGTCCAGATGCTCAAACTATTGCATTCCGAAGAATCTCCGATAGGAGGAAAATAACTAGATTTGCTTGTTTAACCATTTTCATTTTATCAACAGTGTAAAATGCTTTTCTGAACATTTTGGCATATAATCCATATATATTTTTTAATTAAAAAGAATTAATTATGTATATTTTAAGTTAAAACCTCTTTTAAAGGTTTTATGTAATTCTACCTAATTATTTTTAATTTTTAGTTAATTAAAGAATTTTTATTGCTCAGTGTAATCTGTGCTACTGTTGACTCTTATTTAGATAAAGACTAACGATAAAACTAATGTGCATGTAGCTAATTAATAGAACCAATGGGTGATAGGCTTAAGTACAGGAATCTACGCATCAACATTTTGTAAACTTAAGCATCTTTAGTTAGCAACTTAATTGGCCAGTAGTAATCTATGTAATCACATGCTGTGCAAGGAGACCAATCGATTGCTAGCAACTATGTATATAGGCATGTACTGCTAATATAGCTTGTAGCTTGCATATATACAGGAACAAGTTGAATTTTTTTAAATATTATTTTTTTTCCTGTAAATCGCAGAAGTATAACACGAATTGGAATAATTACAAAAATATGGCTTGGTCGGCAAACCAAAAACCGAATAGATCAAATCGGCCGACCAAATAGTGACCTGAGACAAGTCGGCAAGCCTGCAGCCGACTAGGCCCAAGTCGGCGTCCCAGTTGCCGACTTGCCCCAAGTCAGCGTCCCAGCTGCCGACTCGCTCCAAGTCGGCGTCCCAGCTACCGACTTGCCCCTTCACAACCTATTTATCCAGCGGCAGACCTTTGTCTGCCTCCCACTCACCGACGAGAGAGGTGTGCCTCCCACTCACCGACGAACAAAATAATAAAGAGAGGAGAAGAGCTTCGGAGGTGAGTTGGAAGAGGGATTACGACAAGAGGGCTCAAGTGAGGTAAATATTTGTACTATGTTGGATTTACTAACCACGGCCATACTGTAAAATGGTAGCAATGGCTTCATCTGGTTCGGACGACATGCCGAAGGAGAAGTTTCCTACCGATGTGCCGAACGGAGTCGAGGTTCCCCTCTGCTGGTGCCATGATCCGTGCAAACTAATGGTGTCAAGAGAGATGTCGTACACCTACGGAAGAAGGTTCTTCATGTGCGCTAACTACGATGAAGAGCCAGCGAATCTTGCTGTGCGCACACAGCGTCGCAGGGTAAAACACGCATTGCACCCAATAGTTCTTGCTTTCACCCGCTCGTAACAATGCAATACAGTGCTAACACTCATTTGTTTGCAGTCTCCTCCCACTATATGTGACTACATACAGTGGCTGGATAATACCCAATCCAAAGAGGATGAAGAACAACTCATGCGTGAGGTCTATTTTAGGCGAGATTATACTCTGCAACGCATGCACGAGGCGGAGGAGGCGGAGAAGCGAAAGCGTTGGCAGGAGGAGCAACACAAGGAAAAGATGGAGGCGGAACGTCGAGCTGCGGAAGCACGTGAGGCTGAAAGGGCGAGGAAGCGCGAGATCGCACGTCGCGCGAAGGAAGAAGGAGAGGAAGCTCACGCTCGTCGTATGAGGAAGGGAAAATATCCGAAAGGCCCTGAGTAGGTTGCCCTATTAGGTCGCTCGGTTCTATGGTTGTATCATGCGAATGTTATCGTACCATCTACCCCATGTGTACTGATAACAATGTATCATACTCGTAGTCTAGATTTCGATCCAATAAACTAAGTGTTCTAGTCCAACGAAAAGTAGTAGAACTAAGATAGATAAATTTCAAAAGGATGTGGTCATAACTATCAGAAAGAACTACTCCTACTAGTCCCCTTGGGCAGGTCCTCCTGGGTCTCCCTGTCCACGTCCTCGACGCGGCCCCCTCCGCGGCCTCTTGCGGAAGTCGGAGTACGTCAACTGTCCCGGCGGAACAATCGTACGACGGCCTCTACCTAGCAAGGGCGCATCAGGCTGAGGGGCGGTAGGCTGGGTGTCCTGCGTGGGTGGCGGCGGCGAAGACGGTGTAGGATACCCTAATCCCAACCCAGAACTGTCAGCGGGGTCGAACTGAGTGTTCAAGAAGTATCGAGACGGGCTGTCCGAACTTCCTCCTCCTTGTGACCTGGGAACAACAAAGCCTGTGGGAGACAATAGGTCATGATTGTGTGCACAAATGTTGAATCTATTATGGACACACAAAAATATTATGTACTAGGTGTGGGAATCATGGATGGCATCTGGGTAGGTGTCCGAAAAGAGCTCGATGGCATGTCCCAGGGGAAGAGGTGACGGACCTCCTGCTGCGACGCCTGCCAGGACGACCCACCGGCCTGTGAAGGACCTGGGGGAGTGGGCTGCATCGCGGACGGCCTCCTTTGGAGGTGTGCTCCACGTCCTCTCTGCGGGTCGACCACATCTGACGTCTGTGTGCAGGAAAGAGCGCGGAGCAAACTGCGGCACAGCTCCTCCGCACGAGACCACGCAGTAGAGTCCTCTCTTGTCCTCGATCTTGTTAGTTCGGTCGTGATGTGGTCGTGAAGCTCACGTGCCACCTCAGTCTACACGTACATAACATGTTGCTAGAAACGAAAAGAGTGTACAACACATATATCCAAACTAGTAGGTACAAATCCGTGGTCCGTGCTGGCTGGATCTCCTCATGCTCCATGCGTGGTAGAAGGTACACGTGAGTCCGGGCAACGTACCACTGGAGGTAAGCCCGATGGGCCTGAAGGTCGAAGGCCCTAGACTCCTCCCAACAGTCCGCCGTAGCCGCCTCCCAAGCCTGAATATAAGGGTGCAGGAGTTGTGTCCACTCCTGTGGCCTAACACACCCCCCTCTACGAGACCAGCTGCAGAATTACAAATTTCAAATGTTTTAGATACGTACATAATTTTGTTGAATCCAGAACACGAAGGTAAATTCGACGTACCCATGCGTGGCATGGTCCAGACAAAGTGCGTGTGCTGGTAGTCCGTCCTGGTGTAGCCCGAACTGTCACATCACACGATGCACAGCGTAGTCCTCAACGAAGATGTCGAAGACCAACTTCTTCCTTGTCATCCAGTATGCTTTGTCCCTAGTGCACAATGGAGAAAGGCCGTGTGGAGCACGATAGAGCCTCGCGTCCTCAGTGTAAGGCTCCCACGTGACCTTCTCGTGAGACAAGAAGTCGAACTGCTCCGTGAAGGCAAGGTAGCAGTTTCTCAACTGTGCAGACGTGAACTGAGACTGTAAAACCAGAGTACAAGTACGTAAGTGTCAACAATCAAATGGATATAGCAAAAGCACGTATGGTCGTAGGCACGAACTTACCCGATGCCGTGTCCAAAGCGAATCGAACGTAGGTCCCCCCAGTGGGTTGTTGTGGTACAACTCTACTCCGTAAGGCTCATCCGCGTTCACGAATGGTCTCCCTATAGCGAACCGCTCGTACGACCAAACCTGCAAAGTATGTAATGTAATAACCCTAACGTACTGTGTAATATTCGTAACATACTAGTACGAAGAACTAACCTACAACAGTAGGGGGCAGCCCAGTAACGATGGCTTCTTTGTAGTCCTTGTGCAGGCATCACATAGCGCGCGCGTAGTGCCTGATAGAACGGCCGATTCCCAACTCCTGGGTGGGACATCGCCGGGGTCCTACGCGTCCGCTATCTGTCTCGCAATCTCAATGTGACAGGCATCGACCGTGTCGCCGTGAGAGTTCGTGAACATCACGTAGCCAAAAAGCCACATGATGTACACCTCCGACGAACGAGTGACCTGGTGGTTCGTCAAATGCTCACTAGGCCAACCAAGCTCTGCTAGCTGCACGAAACGCTCAATTGGTTCAAACTTTCAAACATAACAGCACGACCAAGATAGGTTATTCGCACTTACCTCAAACTGTCGGTACCACGCCCACTTCGGGCCATGCTTCTGGTGCTCGTCGATAGGATGCAGGGGATCATCGTGGGGACAAACACCTGTGAAGCGCTGAACGAGATCTACCCGCCAGGTGGGTGAAATCTCCAAAGGTCCAACCGCTGTCCCCGCGATCGGGAGACCTAGCAGGTGAGACACATCCTGCAACGTTGGGGCCATCTCTCCCCAAGGAAAGTAGAAGGTATGGGTCTCCGGCCTCCATCGATCCACGAGGCACGTCAACAAAGCGCTGTCGAAAGGAAAACGTCTAGACCTGACCTCCATGTCATGAGGTTCCTCGTCCTCACCAAGCAGCTGGTAGTCCTTGTCCGTGCCCTCCACCATCCGTGCCAGGGATAGTAGACCCGCCCACTCCAACCTGTAAAATTGAACGCATATTACATACCGCAATGACTGGTTTACATGGTTATCGCGTAGATATACCTATTGATCCACGCTGGGTGAATCCTCAACGCCACACATAGGGTACGGGTCCTGAAAACCGGGCTGAACTCGCCGTCCGCAATCTTCTTACCTCGGGGCTTACTGTCCACCCGCACATCGAGCAACTCGAGGTCTGTCATACCTGCAAGCATGTACGTAATGTAATGTCATATCGTACAACAACAAAATGTTCAAGTACATAATTGAATGGAACAAAGCAGGCACGTATTACAAGTTCACTACAATCATTACAAACATTTTGAAACACAGTACGAAAGTACAACGAAGAAGTTCAATTACATAATAGACCGGACAAAGCAAGCACATATTAGAAGTTCACTACAATTATTACACACATTTTTAAATTCGAACAGAGTACTACATTACATAATTGGACTGATACAAATCATTATGTAGGACGTATCATTACAAAGCCTTGTTCTCACTCCGCGAAGGCATTATGTCCCCGCCCTAGTCCAGTCCCAATAGAAGGGATTGCCGATGTACTTGCTGTTGGATCACCTCCCGCTTGGTTCTTTAACTTGGGACAATGTTTCTTCCGATGGCCATAAGCAGCACAATGCAAGCACTGCCTTGTAGGGCCCCCAACCTCTGACTCATCCATATCGTTGCGAATTCGACGAACTCTATGCCGCCCCTTGGTGTCACGAAGTAGGCACCAGTGCGGTATGTACTCCCTTTGCTCCTCTTCTACTGTGGTGAAGTTGTCGACAGCACAGAATCCAGTAATTTCACCGCTCCATGTTGCAAGGACGGCCTCCTTTAAATAAAACGGTGACATGAAAGAGGTAGAGTCCATACCAATTAGCCTGCACGCGGCTAGCACATGTGAACATGGCTTGTGTAGAAGAAAAGGTTTGTTGCATGTGCAGCTACAGGTTGGAATTTCTGCACAGCCAAACGCAACCTCGAACATCCAAACCTCATTTGCGGTTCCAAAACCTGTCTTATCCCGTAGTCGAACTTCGTACCTACGTTGTATATTCCCAATCCGTATGACGGTGTGCATCTTCCCCTTTGCTATCTTCTGCTCCATGTATTGCATCATAGTAGCGCTGAAAGGCGTTTCCGTGTAGGTGCTCATGTGCAATGCAGTGGTCTGATACCTCTCTTGGAAGTACCGAATTGTCCCATGAAGTATGCTGTCCACTATAGCAACTAAGGGTAAACCGCGTTGTCCGCGAAGTACCCAATTGTACACCTCCGCCAGGTTGGTTGTCATGATACCGTACCTCGCACTGTGAGTGTCGAAGAGCAAGGACCATCTCTCCTTCGGCTCATTCTCGATCCACTCGGAGAAGGTCTTGATTCGTCCACCCTTCTTCCTCTTAACACCAGGCGGGTCAATACCAGGTAGAGCACATAGTTCTTTCGGCTCGTCGTCCACTGCTACTGTAATTGCCGCGGCTTTCTTCTTTGCTGAGTTAACTCTATTTTGGTGAATTCGTCTAGCTTAGCCCACAATTTATGGAACTTCTTTTGCTGATTTTGCTTGCATAGCCTCTTGAAGAGATTCATAAGACGCTTATTTCTGAACTGCCGGTAGAAATTTGCCCCGAGATGGCGAATGCACCAGCGGCTTTGCATATCAGCCCAGGGTTCAAGCTCATCCAGTGTGGGGTTTGTAAGAGTGTTCACGGCCTTCAATATACCAGGATGCCTATCATGGAGCATGCACACGTTCGGTCAATTTTTGACGGCACCTCACTTCAGTCTTCTGAAGAACCATAGCCAGCTCGCGTAGTTCTCGCCTTCAACAAATGCAAAAGCTAGTGGAAGAATTTGGTTGTTACCATCTACTCCAATAGCGGTAAGGATTTGCCCCCTATACTTGCCCGTCAAGAATGTACCATCAACACACAGCAAAGGTCGACAATGGTTAAATGCTTGAATGCAAGATCCGAAGGAGAAAAAAGCACGGTTCATCTCTTTATATCCTGGTGACTCGGATGACAAAGTATAGTTGATGTCGACATACGTGCCCGGGTTCCTGCCTTGTAGTGTCCACAGCAGGTAGGAAAGGTTATGATATGTATCTCTGAAATTCCCAAATCGCATCTCCATTGCTTTCTGTTTAGCACACCATGCCTTCCCGTAGCTGATTGAGAACTGGTACTTGTTCTTTATTGCTACTTGAATATGTTTCGCTTCCATATCTTTCTTCTCCACTATCTCCGCGAACATCAATCTTGCAATTAGACTTGAAGTCATGTTACGATGCTCTGCGAGGACGTTGGATCGAACACAGTTATGAGGCACTACTCTAGTAACAATCCAAGTCACTTCGTACTTTGGGACGTGAGCATGCACAGAGCAAGGACAACCATTACTGCTGCACTTTGTGGTGTACTGGGTCGGGGTAGACACTTGAACATGAAATGTTCGTTGCGTGGACATACCCCATAGAGCAACCGCATCTTTCAATTCGAGTTTGTTGCGATACATGGTGCCATGTTTTATCTCATTGCTTCTGAACTCCCACGATGACTCATGCCCATCTGTCACACGCATACCACCTAATAGTTCTTGGTCCCACTCGCTCGGAGTTTGATGATCAGAAGGCTCCTCGTCCTCAGCACTGTCTTCATCATCATCCTCCTCGTCGTCATCTTGCGCAATGCCCGCTAGATCTTCCTGCTCCATAGCCTCCACCAACTCTTCGAATCCCTCAGCTTCGTCCGCCCGCCCAGTAGGACAATGGTTACGTCTCATTCCTCCAGGAATCACTGCTTCAGAATGATCTCCGGCTCCGTACTGTGTTTCCCCTTGCGTTGATGTACTTATGTGATTTTCTTCATACGCTATACCAATATACCCGGTTGGATCTTTCGCAACAGCTTGCACCAAAGCAACAGGCTCATCCTTATGACCGTTGCAGACGCTAAGCCAAGAAGTCCACTCCTTCGTTCTTTCAACGGACATCAGATCCCAGCGCAGGGAACTTAAGGACATTGTGAACATAGCTTGAATGCTGACGCTATACATGTCTGTATCAAGACTAAAGCTACGGGTGAACCAGTCTTTAGCTTCTCTAATGTTCATCGACTCTAGATTTTGCAGAGGCAATACAGTGTAACTGAATGCACTAAGATCAACTCCATTCGAGTTCGTCCTCACTTCTCCAGGACCATAGAAAATCTTGAATCTCACTATATCAGACATTCCTGTCATCCGCAACATCATTTCATAAAATTAACCTATGTTCATAACGCAGGAGACTCGTAATATATAGCTTGATATGTTGGACTGATCTATAATAACAAATTTAGGTTTACGACTTTTTCTTAACTACGTAGTCTACTTCTTTTATTCAAAAATCATACTCCATTTCTATTTCTTCCATATTTTGCTAGTTCTGTATAACTATTTCCTAGTATCGTCAACTGTATGATCAAATCGTGACATACGAGATCATAGACGAAATTCAATTTCTAAAACGCCACAAGTATATTATTCTAAAACGACTCAGGTACATAATATACCTAAGATATTATCTTAATTTCTATCCCAAATCTACCATGCTAATACTAAGTTACACAACATAAAATTTTGTAATTAATAAACTAATTCTACAAATTTTATCGAAATTAGGGTATACCTGACCGACGAAAAAATCCGCAGCGCCTCCTCTTTTCTTCTTCCTTCTTTCCTTCTTCTCTTCTCCTCTTCTTCCTCCTTCTTCCTCCTTCTTCTCCTCTTCTTCTTCCTCCCTCCTTTTCTTCTTCTCTTCTCTTCCTTCCTCTTCTCTTCTTCTCCTCCTTTTTCTCTTCCTCTCCTATCTCCCTCCCATGCCGTGCCGCCGTCCCACGGCCTCGCCACCGGCCGCCGCACTGCCCTCGCCGCCCGCCGCCGCACTGCCCTCGCCGCCGACCGCCGCGCTGGCCTCGCCTCCGGTCTCCCCGCTAGGCTCAGCGTGCCCCCGCTGCCTCCCTCACCTCGAAGCCGCGCTGCCACCGCCACTCAGCTGCGCGCGTGTGCGTGTGCGGGTGCGCGTGTGAGCGGGGCGACCGAGTCGGGCCAGTAAATGCCGACTTGGCCCAAGTCGGTGAATGGTTTGCCGATTTGAGCCAAGTCGATGTACGGTGTGCCGACTTGCAGCATGTCGGCAAACGGTGTGCCGACTTGCCTACGAAGTCGGCGTACGCTGTGCCGACTTGCCATTTTCACACCCGGGCTGCCGACCTGCGCGGCAATCGTCAAATGCTTTGTCGATTTGCTCCTATTCGGCTTTTGGTTTGCCGACCAAAGCATACTTTTGAAATTATTCCAATTCGTGTTATACTTCTGCGATTTACAGGAAAAAATAATTTAAAAAAAAACTCGGAACAAGTTGATGGCTAGCAGAAAAAGCTTGGATGCAGCTACGGCATGAATGTGCATGACAAGGTAGCATCCATGCTCCCATCTAAATATATAGCCAAAAGAAACTACTCATGCGCGTGCTTGCCGTGTGCATGCACACTGGCGACGAGCTCAATGATGCATGAGTTGAACACCGGCGACGTAACCCTCGCCACGACGGTCACGATGCACACATGTTAAAAATAAAAATATAATAAGGAGCAAGATCTTTTGAATCCAATGTATTCATTAGTTTTTGCTAATTGTTTGTTTAATGCTTTTATGAGTAATTTGACCCCATAATGTAGAGGCCGAGAACTTGAAATTACTTTTAATATCTTTTAACTAACTCGTAAGTGCCGTAGTTAATTCATAGAATAATACTCGTGCTTAATGTTTCAAATGATCCACAAAAAGGATCATTATCAATTGAATCAAAGTAAAAGGGAAGCCAACACTCCAATTGCTAATGAATAGATGAATTGTGAGTATCACTCTCAAAAGGAGAGCAACTCTCATTTTGGCTAAGAGTGTAATGAAAAGTGTAGTGGCAACGCTACCTCGAGCAAGATAATGGCTTAAAACCCTCAAATAAAAACACCAGTTGCTCCAAAGCATTTCAACAACGTGGAAGACTTCTTAGTATGTGCCAATATTGGTTCTGGGAACTTAAATAAAAAGTCTTATCACTCTTTCGCTCTGTTTCTCTCTTTGTATTGTTCTAAAAATTAAATAAATGCTTCTTACTTGTTAATTACCAGTTGAAAAGTACTTGATAGTTTTTAATCGATATAATTGTGGGTAGAATCATTTACTCATGAATGACATTAAATCACTGACAAAATAGTTTAGATAATTTATATTCTCCTATTTTACTTTGCTACTTAGCGCGCTAACTTTGAAAGTAATTTTCTATCTAGAGAAGAGAGTCTAGTACTAGATGAGGAATGCACATTGTATAGGAACATATGTTTAATTAAGATTTCAGGAATTACATTGCGTGGATGGACTCAACACTGTTGTAGTGGTATGCATTGCTCTAACCTTTGTTGGAATAATGATCAAACTTTATGTTCTTTGCGGATTTGTCTTACTCAAGGACGACAAAGGTTTAAGCTTGGGGGGTTAATGAGTCCATTTTGTACTCATCTATTTCTTCAAGTTTGATCCTTACTCAATGCATTTTGACTGGATTTTTTTTCTGATTTCTATTATAATGACTACTTAATTGTTGGATTGTGCAAATGTCTCTTTTTGAACAATATGTGTGTACGGTCACTGGAAAATGGGGCATATATTGATATATTTGGAAACTACTCATTAAGAGGAGCGCCCATGAAGAAACGGGACCTTGAACGAAGTTACTAGAGGGCAAGATGACCAATCTTCGTTAGGGGATCCCGAGGAGAATCACAACGGTTATTCCAGAAAAACCTAAACAGCACCTCTAATCCACATAAAAAGAGAGGAGAAGAAAGAGAGAGACCAAAGAGAGAGACCGGGGTGGACCAGAGAAGGAAGGACCAAGAGAGGAAGAGAAGGAGGAACCTCACGCAGCCACCATAGCTTCCGTACTCTCTCCATTACTGTTGCCAAGAAGCAAGGTTGTAAGACGGTTTAAGTATTTTAATCAAAGTATTTTTCCTTATATCTCCTTGTTGCAATGTTCTTCATTGATTTTAAGGAAGAAGAATTAGCTTAATAGATTGAAATATTATTTGTATTAGATCATGTTTAATTTGTATCTCAATTGATCAATATATTTGTCTTGTATGACTATCTTGATAGGCACCCAAGATGAACATTAGGGAGGACTTGTGGTTCCTTTGAAGTGAAAGTGACAGTGACATGTGTAGGAGGGATGCATGAGGAGACTCTAGGGAGACCCGACACAACCACAATGTTTCGAGCATTGGTATGGCTCACGCCTTAATAATTTTTGTGACACAGCGCATGTCGGCACCGAGGTTGGACAATACATCCTACGAGTAGGTAGATGTTAGCGTAGGTGATTCGTGGATGTGTCGCCCATTTTATTATTTATCTTGATTATCGACGCTATAATATTTGTCCTAGTGATCCATATACTATTATTTTGATCTATAGGTAAAACTCCCTCATAAGCCTATCCTTCGTCATATTAGCAATCTCGCATAGTTTTATCTCCACAATTGCTTTCAGGAACAACACCATCTTCGAATAGGCATACTAAGCATTCACAGGCACTCACTGAAATTCTCAAGAACAATCTCAATGTCGTGACCACTTCCACGACATCTCCTTTCCTTGGGATCGATAAACCTTTGTGGCATACTCAATTTTAAGGCCGGATAACCCCTTGTGTTTTCTGTACTGGTCCCATGATCAGTGGCCAGTACACACAAGTTAACCTGTATATCATTGTCATACCCGCACATGTCAGTATATGATACGTAAAGTGACCATAAAGGTCGAGGTCTTATACCTATAGCCCAGCAGCTAGAAACTTGTAGTGGAATTCAATCGGTGAGATGGCCCATCAATATGTCATACCCGATAAGCAACTTACTGGGGTTACGCCCTAACTTTCACGAACTCAAATGTTGTCTTCAGAACTGGCGTCTCCTTCGTCTGGCCACATGAACAAGCCAGGTGAGTACATTGAATGCACTCGCAAGCATCTCATGGGGGGCGAGTATACAGATATATTTCATGCAAGGCTTGTTCAAGAGAGGGTGGCTCTACCCTAAGTTTAGTGTTGAGCAGAAATGTAAGTTCTCATTCAAAATAAGGTAAGAATAGATTCCAAAGCATTTTTTACATTGAGCCCGTCTCTGACGGGTCAATATCCAGTGTCGGAAGTTTCAGCCAGACAATCGTCGATTAGAGACCAAAAGCACCTTCTATCGCCTTAGGAAGTCCTTAGAGCCTACCCATGCTACCATCTCACAGCATGAGCTAGGTTTCACTTCTGTAGTTTCTCATTACCAGCCTATAGCTTAAACTGCACAATGTGGACACATCATGCCCACGTCCTTAATCCCATTCCCCAGATTTCATAACCAAAACTTAGTCTAACCAATGCGTGGCCTTTCCAAGTTGTGTCCATAACCGTGAATGCGGCTATTCGAATAGATTTTAACACTCTGTAGAGGTTATAGGGCTTTACTCACAAGATGTAAGTCCCGCTTGTTGCCATGGCCAAATGAGCACCCTTCGCGAGGGGTGCCGACAAGGTTATTACAACGAGACTTTTCTTCTATTTCCACACTAGAGCTGAACCCGCAAGATGAGCTCTACCCAGTTTCATTTACGTTCGATGGTCCCCGATACATAACATGAAGTGGACTTATCTTTGTGTCGAATGACTTCCTACGTAGCCACGTGGAGGTTCTCTAGGGATAACCATCCACCTAGTCACTTATCTTCCTACTACCCACGAGTCTAGACACTAACACTTGACAGAATAATAGGTCAAGTCCTTCCATAAAGGACATGCGGATGTACGGGTGAACTTGGTCGAGCGGCACTTAGACTCGGTCCTTAACTGATTCGAGCACGTCTGCACATCATCACATCATAGCCATGTCCCTACATGCTACAACCATTCCTCTGATCTCCACTTACTGTTCTCACCCGAATCAAAATCATCCTCCATTTTATTTTGGGGTTTTGGTAAATATCACTTTTAAACATTCTCCTTGAAAGGTACATGCCTTCCCAAGGGTTTTAACCCATAACCAGAGGAGTTCACATGAGTCGGTCAAAGTAGATTTTTCTCTATGGCAGGTCTAAACATGGCTATCACTTATATCCCTAATATTCTGCTGGTCATACGGTGACCAGCTAGTATTGCTAGAGTTACCAGGATTAATTTACCGGACATATGTCATATGCAGCTACAGGGTGTATCTAGATCTATCATAAAGTATCGTTGATATCCACATAGCATGCCGAGTTGCAAATAAAGTATTTAAGTTTAGGAAAATATGGGATTCAACATGATCAAGTGGGAATGCTTGCCTGGAAATATTGGCCGAGTCTCGAGCTCAATCCTGATCCGGCAACTGTCTTGTCTACACATCAGAAAATATCGAATAAACAACGATGCGAGGAAGAACTAAATAAGAACCAACATACTCTCATGGACGTCAAAATATGTGCTCTGGTCCTAGATGTTTATTAGGGTTTGCAACAAGGCGAGAAGGAATTAATTTCATATGAAATAAGGGATTTTCGTACAATTAGAAACCCTAGCCTATTTGATCGATGATGTATTAGTACTGGGGATGATCTTGGTTTTTCATATTTTAGTTCGTTCCAGAGGGCAAATATTCCTATCGAAATATCCTGGGATATTATTAGCAAGGCTTTTGGAGTAATATACTAAGATATAATTATTTGAGGGATACATGGTATTTAGGGTTTTACTTTCATTTATGGTATTAAGGTGTAAAATATATATATTTCAAGGTCCTATTGGATCAAGATGTTTTATACGATTTTAGATGTTGTTAGGGAAAAAGGTTTATTCCATTTGGAACCATATCGACGAAGATATGCATAACATACCTGAATTTGAAATCCATTCAAATTTGAAATTCAAACTTATTTCAAAAATTATGGAAATCGTATGGGAGGACAAGTTTGGAAGATATAAGGCCATATGAGAGGGAATTGGATCGATCAGAGCTTACACGAGAGAAAAACGGGGTTACGAAGATCTATCAGGAGAGAAAACCAGAAGGGAGGATTTCAGCCGGAGGGGGAAATGGGATGATGTCAAAAATGCGTTCTAGAAATGCACCTTCAGGATAATGAAGGCAGTTTCTGATTAAGAAACAAAGGGGTTACGTTTCCCATAGGAGAAGGCGAATTCTATAGGAAGAAATTGGGGAATATGCCTCCTTTTAGCAAAGACGTAGTAGAGGAACAACAAACGGGAAACTCGCTGCTTAGAGGGGAAAGCGTAAGAGGGATTATATGCCTTCAATTGCTCAGTCAAGTGGGGGCAGGCCGGTCAAATATTGTGATCTGACCGCTGGTTCTCAGTGGTGATGTGGTCCATCGGGGTCTATCCCGATTGGTAAGAGGGAGAAAGAATGAGGGGAAGGCCAGAGAGAGGGCAGGAGGTCTCACTAGTGGCAGGTGGGGCGCGCCGGGGTGGATGCTGATGGAGGTGGAGTCAGCGGAGTAGGGAGGCTCTCTATGCGAGGTCGATGGGAAGAGAGAGTTGAGCTCGGGAGTAGGCGACTGCTGTGCTTACCGGTGGCACTGCATCTAGGGCCAGGTGGGGGTGATGACTGCGGGTGGGTCTCTGACGGCAACTCAGAGGCACGCGGAGTGGTGGAGACCACCGGTAGGACCCCGGGGAAGGCGAACAACCTGGTTGGCAGGATTGGCCGGTGCCGACAGTGGCCGAAGCGACAACCCGAGGGATATCTGGTGAGCTACGGAGCTGGGGTCGGTGCTTAGCAGGACTAGAACATTTGGGGAGGGGTCAAACGGGGTCGAGTAGAGCGGCAAAGAAGAGGATATGGCCATCCCGGGTATGTCATCGATGGCAAGTTGTTAAAGGTGCAGGGCTGGTGATGTCCGAGACCACGGAGAGGAGAGGGAAGATCCGACAGATGATTCGCCGGCAGTGGGGGCTTTTGGTAAAAGTAGTATGCTAGCAGCTCCATGGTCTAGTGTGGTGGTGCATGGAAGAGGTCCAGCCCTGCCGACTCCGGCAGCTTGGTGGGCTTGAGGGAGGAACGGAGCAAGGAGAAATAAGGAAGGAGGGGGGTAGCTGGGGATTTGCTCAAGCAAGTCGGGTAGCCCAGGTAGACGGCACTGGTGGAGCTCGGGGCTTGGCTTAGAGAAAATAGGGGAGAAGGAAAGGGAAGCAAGGTGCCGCATGGAGGAAGAGGGAGTGGCAGCTCTGTTGTAAGAAGGATGAGAGGTGGAAAGAAGTGAATGGGAAAGGAGCTCGATTGCAGCTTTGTAGAGGCAGAGGAGGTCGGCTTGTATAGATTGAGGAGTAGTTCGGTTTGAAAGGGATGAGGGGAAATAAATGGAGGTTATAGCACGCGTGGGACTTGGGGACTGTGGCCACAGGAGAAGTTTGGCACCGCTGGCTGTGGAGGGAAGGGAGGTGGCATGATGCACAAGTTTTAGCAGTAGGAAGAAGAGAGAGAGAAGAGGAGAGTGAGCTGGAAAGGAAATGGGGCAGCTCGACTTGTCTTTAAAGAAGAGTAGGGGCTGACATGGCTGCTGTTGCTGTACATGGGAATAGGAAAAATTGGGCACCGATTAGTGTGTTGACAATAAAAATAGTGCAGTGCTAGTTAGAATAGAGAGATCAATAGTGAGCTTGCAATGCTAGAATTCGTTCATCCCATGTTTGGTCATGGTTATGCAAGTGATGAGACGTGCTAGGGATGGATTCTTGGGGAGGATTAGGATTTTCTTTTTATACACACGCACCTACACGGGTAGCATGCATAGGTACATATATATTCCAATTAGGTTGTTGAGGTAATCACATATAGGGATATAGCGGATGGAATGGATTAATGCTACATGTATGCTCGTGGACATATACACATGCAATTTGGTTGATTCTACTATTCGAGGAAGGTTTGTTTCAAATGATGTGCCATTAAAACCAATAAGATGCAAAGAAAGGCTAATTGAAAATATAAAGCCAAATAGATCATGTCTTATTTTGAAACATTTTAAATAGCCAAGATTAGCTAAAAACTCATATCTCAACATTAAAGGAATATTTTCCCCAAACATTTTGATTTGAAAAATATACCAAGGGTTAAATAGGCCAGATAAGAATAGAAGTGTCGAGCATTCGGGATTCTCGGAGAACAAGGATAAAGTGAGGACTGGCACGCAAGTGTCCGAGCTCACCGGACCATATAGATGCAGGGGAGAAGATTGCCTAGTGGTTATACCAGACGTTGGTAGAGTTACGAGAGAGCCAACAAGGTTTTAGTTAGGTTTGTTTAAGAAAATATTATTATTAGCACAAAAAGTTTTTGTAAGCCCTAATTTTTGGGTTTCAAAAAATCAGGGTGTGACAACCTCAGAATACTTCCAAGAGAAAACTTACTGCATCCGACCAAATCCTCTTGCAAGGCCAGCATCAGAAACCTTAATTATTTTGCTAGCAATTGGACATTGGGGCAAGGCGATGGTTGCGAGGGGTATGTGACCGATGTCTCGAGGCATATCTATTATGGCTTCACCATCATGTTTGCATACATAGTTTCCTTGCATCTTATCTATCAAATTGCCTAGAAACTATTTATTACTTGTTGTTTAGTTCATGTCTTGTTTTGTCCTTTGTATTACTGTTTTTAGTTAATTTTATTTGCTACACATAATTTAGTTCATCTTACTCACTTTATTATTGCTTCGGTAAAAGTCAATAGTTTAATAGATTATTTTCGGGTTACGATTCAGGTGCATATGTAACTACTTTCCTAACAAGTTTAGTTGTGGGAAAGGGGAGCATCTGTCCTTTGCTCTGTGGTTTGATCATCTTGGGCCAAATACTTCTTGCGAAAGGTAATACAATAATCTGGTGCACTTGCCAGTCATCATAAATCAAACTTAGCAGAGGAAACATAAATAAAACAGAAAAACCCGAGAAGCAAGCCACGAGATAACCCACAAGAAGCAAGCCAACTTGGTAATCGCTCAAGCATTATTCTTGAAGTATTCCTATGCATGAAAATTTTAACTACCCATGAGTATAATTTACTCTCAAGACTTAGTAGTGCTCTTGACATGATGGTAGGATGGCATTTAACATAAAATAAACCATTTAATCATGAATAACATATAAGAAATGTTTAGCAACACAAGAGCATCATATAAAAAGGACTACCACACCACCATGTCAAATATACTTCATTTCACACATGTGATTGACATCAGTCCAACAATGGCAAGGCAAGGCCATGATAACTGTCCAACATTTCAGATCTGAAAACAATATCAGTTTAACAATAGGAGGGTACAACTTGTTCACAAAAACATTATTAAGTGTCCTGGTGGCTCCCCAAGTAAGGGTTGCAAGGCCCCAAGTCGGGAGAAGGCCGTACCGACGACACTAATAGTGGGCTCACGAGGAGTACCTACCGGCTGAATGGAAGTAGACAAGCGAGTCACCCCGATGGCCTCTAAGATAAACTGACGTATGGCTCGGTAACCACAACATTGCCATCGTGTGCCCACCAGAACTACTGCCATGTCTCTCTTTCTTTCTTAGGGTTCAAGTCCATTAAGCACAAATTTAAGAGCGACATGTGGCCGCAACAAGCAACATATTCCCCTACACATGCTAGTAAACCATTGAACGGTCAAACGGAAGCGAGATAATGATATGAACATGCATAGCATAACAACACAAAATTAATTGCAGCATGGCAATATCAAGAAGCTCTGCTTGCCATGAGGGGAATACTCTTGATCTGGCTGGGAACTAGTGGTAGGGTGCTCCTCGTTGCCAGATTCTACCAATACGCAAAAACAACACCGAAAAGAGAAGAAATGAAGAAATTAATAAGTGCTAAGAATGTGATGGAATGAATGATGCATGAAATGCATTGTAATATATGGGAAAATAAATTCTAAAACTACTACAGTTGGTTTCATCCCATTTGGAGTTACACAAGTGAAATTGTCATTTTTGAGCCTTTAATTAGCTATTTTAATTCATCTAATTATTCTCATAATGGTAACATTCATGAGAATACTTTTAAAAGAAATTTCATCAAATTCTAAGCATTTTCATATAAGGTTCACAAATTTTGGAGTTAATATGAATTTCTTATAAATTTTGCAAGTTTCACCCATTTTGAACTATTTCTAGAAATACCTAACTTAATTCAAAATTGAAAAGGAAAATACTTTTAACACAGAAGTGAAGCTAGCCCTAGTATATGACAGGTGGGAACAGGGGTCAGGGCTGACCAGTCAACATTGACTTGGTCCACCTAGCACTGGGCCTGCCTGTCGAGATTTTCTATTTTAAATGAATTTTTATTTTAGCCGGTTAATTGTGTGGGTACCACATGTCATTGACTCATTAACTTAAGAGGGTATTAGTCACATGTCAAGTGGGTGTGGCCCCACATGTCTTTCACTGTTTAGCCACTTAAATGGTTAAACACTAGAGTAGCACGTAGGTTAATGGTTTCAACGGCTGGGCCCACCTATCAGGGTGGCCGGCAGCTCAACAATAGCGAGGCCACGTGTAGCCACATGGTGGCGCAGAACCACGCGGGCGATTAGGGCTTCCATTTCGTATACGGTTTGCAGCGTTTGAATCCCACACGTGTTGCAGACTTGATGTCGTGGTCGCGGGGACCAATGATAATCGGAGACGGTAGCGCCATAGTTATCAGTGACAGCCGGGAATAGGAGAAGGCTGGCACAGTGTCACAGAGGGGGAGATGCACGACAGGTAGCGGAGCTCACTGTGAAGCTGCTGAGGTGGTTGGAGGAGGTGGGGGAGCACGGTAGCGGTGGTTCCGGTGGTAGTGGAGAGGTGGAGCTGGTGTGTGCTTGTTGGCGGTGGACAGGTCAAGGGCGTGGGCATGAGAGCATCGCGGGGTCCTCAACAAGACGGTGACAACCTCAGCTTCTCTCCAGAGTCGTTGTGACGAGGTCCTCCTCAGCAATGGCGGAAGGCAAGGAGAGGTTGATGGTGGTGTGCTGGATCTATGCGTGCATGGGGAAGAGAAGGTGTTAGGGAGGTAGAGGGAGTGGCAAGTGGCAGTAGAGCTAAAGGAGGTGTACAACATCAAGGAGCTCACTGGAGGTGATGGAATCGACCGGTGGAGCTTCTGCCGGGAAGGAGGAAGACGATGCCGCTCTCCTTTGGTCCTAGCTCCAATCCCGAAACAGAAGGTGGGGTTAGGACCATGAGGGGATGGCAAAGCTCATGGACATGGTCTTAGGTCACAGGACTTACCAGAAATGGAGGAACGTTAGTGGCGCAGGTTGGGCGCGGCCGGCCCGGCCAGTGTAAAGAAACAAAAGTTGGCTTTAATTCTCTCAATTTGAATTTCAAATAAAGAGAATATGGCACAACACTAAGGCCCTGCACCTAAATCACATAAAGCATATTTAACGTGCTTGTCATTAATGGTGCATGATATAGTAGGACTTCCAAGATCTCCTAATTTAACTGGTATTTCTCCATCAAAAAATAATTAGCTAACAACATTCTTATAGCATCATTAGAAATAGGCAATTTTCTATAATAATATATTTGATGTACTTGCTATAAGGAGGAGTTTTAAAAGCATCAATAATAGGAATTTGCAAGTATATAGCTCTAAGCATATCAGTAATTTCTGAAATGGTCATCATTCCTAGCTTTCGCTTTCTTACAAGCATAAGGCAATGGTTTTTAGATCCAAGGTTCTCATTCCTTACCATGTTCTTTAGCATTTTCTTTTTCATTACCTTTGTCTTCTTCTTTACCTCGAGCTTTTTCATTCTCAGCATTATTCTCTATCTTTGTCAATTTCTTCCTCTAATTCTAATTGAGTTTATTCATCTTCACGAACAATTTATTTTTCTAATTCTTGATCTTCAGTTTCAACAACCCGAGCTTGAGTTTCTTGAGTACCTAATGGTGATGATTGAGATAAATCCATCATCCAATCTATTTGATTTTCTCATAGGCAAAATAGGTCTTTTTGATTTCTTTTTAGCAGTATCACTAGGTCCTGGATCAATTTCAATAGTGTAGACCTTTTTCATATTTCTCCTAGCATTAGCAGCATCCATCACTAGCAATTTTATTTCCTATTTTAGCTTTAAACTTCAATTGGTCTTTGATGGAATTTTCCGTGTGAGCAATATTAGCATGAGGTTCATTTATAAGATCAAGATCACCATTTTGCCAATAATGAAAGAAATTAACACCAATATCAAGAGGTTTTATTTGATAGGCGTATGTTATTTTATTTCAATAGGATCAATAGCATTAGCAAGAGGTTATTTTTTAGCAACAGTATTAATCATGTTGACAGCTACCATAGCTGATTAAGGAAGCGAGCTTACATGTACACCGTGCTCTTTCATTGCCACATGAAATTCTTTCTTGACCTTTGACTTGAGCTCAAAAGCTCACCATCTCTTTGTCTAAAATTGATGATTGCTTTCTGTATTTAATACTTTTTCCAGGAGGATAATATTACTTGATAAAAGTAACTGAACATTGACTCCAATATTTAATATTGCGAGTGTCTAAAGAATAAAACAATTTATGAACTTCATCTTGCAAAGAGAAAGGAAACATTTTCAAGACCATAGCATCCTAAGGTAGGTTTTTCTTCCTACTCAAACAACAAAGGTCTCCCAATTTGCAAAGATGGGAAAAGGGCTATCATCAACATGATCATTAAAATTCAACCTCTCAGCAAAAGCAATGAAATCAGGATCAATATCATAAGAGCCATCAATATCATCATCATGAATGATAGGTGATTCATCAAAATTTTCATTCCAAGTAGTAGATTGTTCATTAATAGTTGTTCCAGATTCCACACTGTTTATTAGGGTTTTAGTAACCACAACATTCATAGGATCATTCAAAGCATTTCTAGCTATAGGACCAATTTTAGTAGCAGCATCAAGATTCTCAGCAATATTCATAGCACCAAATTGAAAATTCAAAGCACTAGTGTCTCTAGGTATACGTGGTGGTTTTGATGAAGGTGATGATGGCAAAGACATGCATATGAGTGATGATGGTTCATATGGCAGTAAAGGTTTCCTAGGGAAATAGTAACAATAACATCAATTTGAGAGCTAGATTCATTAGATATAGGCCCCCTTCTAGACGGCTTCTCCAGCGGCTTTTCCCAGAAGCTGCCCCCTCCCGGCTTCTCTCAGAAGCCACCCCCTCAAATTCGTCGGGGCTTCTAAAATCCCCAGGATCTGGCTAGTTTAGAAGCCCCGACGAATTTGAGGGGGCGGCTTCTAGGAGAAGCCGGGAGGGGGCAGCTTCTGGGAGAAGCCGCTGGAGAAGCCGTCTAGAAGGGGGCCATAGCATGTTTAGCTTTATAATTAGTACCTCTGTGAGTACCAAGAGCTTTATCATGAATCACATCTATTCTTTTCGCAGGATCAAGTTTCTTGGACATGACGAGTTTCTTAGCAACAGCAACAAGGAAAAAATCAAGTGCGAGAAAAGTACCACTTTGCTCAATGTTGTTCCCTAGCAACTCTGCTAGAAAATTAGCTTGGTTGCCTGCAGGTGCATTTAATCAAGTAGCATCTTTTCACGGAAGTATTTGCGGTTTAATATTGAATCCACAGAGAACTTTATTGAAAAGTGATAGGTTTTTCAACAAAAACAGCGTCACTCAAATTGCAGCAGTTGAAGTAGATGGTGATGGATAATAGTTTTGGAGTATCTTTAAAAATAAAATTAGAAATAAAGAAATAAAGATAGATAGAGAGCAACAGCTACCGAACGAGCTAATGGCAATGATGATGGGAAGACAATACGGGAAGTGGTTCATGGGTTCATGTGGAGATTGCTAATCATATATTAGGACACAAATAGTTCAATTGCATAGTTGATCATGTTCTAGGTATGCACCTATAAATAGATGCCTTTCATCAAGAACATCACTTTTGTCCAAAATTAAGGTGCTCGATTAAGATACACCAGAGCAAAGCACAAAGCATGATGGCACATGTTATTCGTCAAACTCATGCATCTGAAATCCAATAGAGTTGATTGTCACTCGATAGGCGGTAGAGTGGACGGCACAAATAGGTATCCCTTTTTGAAGGTACAAATGATAGTTTTAAGATCATATTGTCCGGACCCTAGACAACAAGAATGATGGCTAGAAATAATAAATAACAGCAAGAAAAAACACCGTCACAATCTGAAATTATTCTAAAAATAAATATGAAATAGCATCATAGCATCTCAACACAATTCACCAATTCTCATACATTCTGTATGCCTACGGTGGACTACTCAAACATAGTAAATGGATGAAAACACACGAGTATCATCAAGATGGTTACAAAGAGATACAACAATAGCAACTCCCCTAAACCCATTGGTGATGATTTCCGGCGATGGGCGGTGAAGAGACGGTTGTGAATCATGTGAAGAATTCACGTTCGATCTAATTTTTGGTGAATGCAAAGCATGTGTGAATGCGAATAGTATGAAATGTATGCGTCGGGAGGAACAAGTATTCGAAGAGGCAGAGTCGGGGAACCCTGTAAGCACCAGGCGGCAAAAGGGGATGGTAGAGCCTACCGCCTGGGCTGTGGGCCCAGCCACTTGTGTCCCCCTTCATACAGTGTTCTCCCTCATGCCTATATATTCTGAAAAGTCACTTTTTGCATGAAAAATACAATGTTTCATGAACACATTAAATAAAAGATGGTTTTGCAAAACAACAGCAATAATCAGCAAATAATGCAATAAGATCGAGTTCAATGCCTTGGAGAGCCCAAGTTCTTTTTGTAACCAAGATAGATGGAAGCATGAGGATGTGTGCGGATTACCGGTCTCTAAATGAAGTGACCATCAAGAACAAATATCCTTTACCCCAAAATGATGACTTGTTTGATCAAATGAAGGGAGCCAGAGTATTATCCTAGATTCACCTACGATTCGGATACCATCAGCTGAAGATTTGACAAGAGGACAATCCTAAGACAGCCTTCTCAACCAGGTATGGTCTGTATGAGTTCACTATGATGTCATTTGGACTGACTGACACCCCTGCCTACTTCATGAACCTGACGAACGAGGTATTCATGGAATACTTGGATAAGTTTGCAGTGGTGTTCATTAGTGACATCTTGGTTTATTTCAAGGATGAATCGGAATATGGGGGACACCTAAGGGTAGTCCTAGAAAAACTATGAGAACACTAGTTGTACGCCAAGATTAGCAATGTGAATTTTGCTTACATGAAGCTGGTTTGATGGGACACGTGTTGTCCGCAAAGGAATTGGCAATGAATCATAGTAAGGTGGAATTCGTACTTTAGTGGGAACAACCCAAGACAGTCAACAAGATCTTGAGTTTCCTAGGATTTGCAAGGTATTACCATTGGTTTGTCGAGACTTTCTCCAAATTTCCTAGGGCCCTAACTCAGTAGCTGAAAAAGGAAAAGAGGTATGAATTGAAGAAAATCTGTGAGTCAATTTTCTAGGCATTGAAGAGGTCTCACCTCTACAGTTCTAGTGCTATTGGACTATCACTTGAGGCTTTGATGTTTACTGTGATGCCTTGCGACAAGGTCTGGGATGTGTCTGGTGCAATACGAGAAGGTAGTTTCCTACACATCCCGTTGGCTACACCCTCATGAGGAAAATTACCCAACCCATGATTTGGAATTGGCTACAGACATACACATACTCAAGATTTGGAGGCATTACCTGATTGGAAATTGTTGTGAAGTGTATATAGAACACAAGAGCTTGAAGGACATTTTCACCCAATCGAACCTGAACATGGCACAATGAAGATGGCTAGAATTCATTAATGATTATGATGTGCATGTGCACTATCACCTCGGAAAATCCAACGTAGTGGCAGGTGCCCTTAGTAGAAAGGGACATTGTAATCATATGATGTTAAGGGAGTGTCCACTCTATATAGAAGAAAAGTTGCCTGGGTTGCAAATCGAGGTAGTGCCACCATGGTACTTGACTACCCTAGAGGTCAGACCAACTCTACAAGACCAAATTAGGGAAGCCCAAAGGGAGAACAAGGATGTTGAGGAAATCAAGACCAACATGAAGAGGGGAAAGCCAAAATATTTCTAGGCGATGAACAGGGCACGTTGTGGTTTAAGGATCACATATGTGTGCCGAATCAGAAGGATCTCAAGATGCTAATTCTTAAGGAGGCCCATGAATCCAACTACTCCATCCACCCCGAGAGATCAAAAATGTACCAGGATCTAAAGGCATCATTCTGGTGACTAAGCATGAAGCATGAAATCACGGAGTATGTACGATCCCTACTGGATTACTACAACCCCTCCTGATTCAAGAATGGAAGCGGGAGGAAGTCAGTATGGACTTCATCACTGAGTTACTAGGACATAGGCTAGGTACAACTCAATTTGGGTCTTAATGGACCGATTTACTAAAGTCGCTCACTTCATTCTGGTTACGACCACATATGCAAGGGATCAGCTAACCTAGTTGTACATGGAGAGAATCGTTATTCTACACGGTGTGCCTAAGTGGATTGTGTCAGATAAAGGGATCCAATTCACCTCTCGGTTTTGGTAGAGACCTCATGCCACCATGGGCACCCATCTTGATTTTAGCACTGCATACCACCCACAGACGATGGATAGACTGAGCAGATAAATCAAATACTAGAGGCCATGCTAAGGGCCTGTGTACTGAATTACAGTGTGAAGTGGGATACCAGCTTTCCATATGCAAAGTTCTCATACAATAACAGCTACCAGGCTAGCCTGAAGATGTCACATTTTGAGGCCCTACATGAACGTCCTTGCCGTACTCCCCTTAAATATACAAATGGGAGAATGCCAACTTTTCAGCCTTGACACTATACAAGAAGTTGAAGAGAAGGTCAAATAGATCAGGGAAAATATAAAGGTAGCTTAGAGCCGATAGAAGAGCTACACAAACCTTTATACCTCAATGACATACAATATGAGCCCAACAACATGGTTGTAACATCCCTGTTTTCTATTACCTTATTAATGTGCATCATTGCATGGCATTCATACATAATTGAGAATCAAGTAAAATTTTAAACTTTTAAAACCCTAAATTCTATATGAGGACTTAAAATATTTCAAAGTCTTAATTGAACAATCCTTGAAACATAATTCTCCGAAGTTACTTTAAATAGTGTAACATATTTCCCAGAGCTTGTAGCAAATTTGTGGGAATTAAAAAGTTCAATTGGGATTATTTTGGAGGCAAAAGAATCAAAAGAAGAAAACTAAAAAGAAAACAAAATAAACCCCCCTCGGTTGGGCCGAGCTAAACCAGCCTAGCCTGCTCTCCTCCCCGCGTAGCCCACATACCAGCCCGTCTAGGCCTGCCCTTCTTTTCCGCTGATGGGCCAGATTGGCCCATTTCCTTCCCTCCCGGCCTGTTTCCCTTCTTGGCCCACCTAACCACCCCGCTCGGCCTGCCTGCACTAATCGCCGCCGTCCCCTCGTCCTTATCCCCCTCGGTGCCGCCAACAACTCGCCACCGAGCAGCTCAAGCTACTGATGCCGTTTCGAGCGTACGTCCCAACTGCGCCACCTCCTGCTCAGGATTCCCTTTTGTCTCCTCTTCTTATCCTGAGCCAGGCCTTCTCCTTTCCTCTCCCATATTTTTCTCTTCCTCTCAGTAAGTCTCTCCACTGGCTAACCTCACTCCTCCGCCTCATCGCCTCGCCGCCATGGTCGCCTCGCCCAGTCGCCTTCCCCGTCGCTTCGGTCGCCTGAGCTCGCGGCCTCCTCCCGAGCACCGCCCGCAATTGCTGGAGCTACCCCTCTGCCCGGAGCCACCGGAGCCCGAAGACCCGCCTCCATCGAGCTACCATCCCAACACCCCGCCTCCTCCCATCCGCCCCGGAGCCTCGCTACCGCCTCGCCACCCGGAGCAGCCTCACCTTCTCGCTCGCTTTGCCACCCCGGTAAGCCCACACCACTGCTACAAGTTGTGCCGCCGCTGCAATCCCCGCTGTCGCCGCCGGCGGCACAAAACTGATCAGCCCGATGCCTTTAATTGGGCAATAATGACCATTTCGGTCATCAAGACCCATTATTAGGGTTTTCTGACCAATTTACTGCTCTAATTAATACTATAATTAATGCTAATCTGACAGATTTAATACTAATCACAGCTTATTAATGTTCTAACATCATTAATGTTTAGTTAATGACTGTGGTTAGTAGTAAATGCCGGGTTAGTTCATTTAATGCATTGTTTAGCTCAAATTGAATGTGTCCCTATGACAAATGGAACCCACATGGCAGAATTAATAAAATGAGATAAAAGAAAAGGAAAATTATATGATACTGGGCCCCACCTGTTATTGACTCGAGTCAATTTGACCAGAGTTGACTTTGGGGCCCACATGTCAAAGTCTATAGCTATATATGGGATGAGTAATAAAAGTAATTTTTATTTAATTATGTTTTTATTTACTGAGAAAAATACAAAAGGGTATTAAAATGATTAAATATTAGAAAAATCATAGTAAATCCAATTTAAGTCATAAAAATGCAAATAATACATCAAAATGTTCAAAAAAATAAATACTATCTAAATATGTCATTGCATACATGATTAGAAGCTAGGAAAAATGTAAAATGGCTAAAAACTCAAATTAGGGTTTCGCTATTAGCTAGAGATCTTCGGATCATGATATCTTGAGCGTCCGGACTCCGATTAAATTGATTCCACTTGTATTAGTCTTTATTTTGAATCCTCTATGCCATGACATACATCTCATACCGTGGTGATGTCCATCATTTTGATATTCATTATTACACCCCTTTTCCCGGTGTTTTCGTTCTTCTTCACGATAAAGCTGGAAGGTCCCGAAGCTTTTAATATCGAGCAAGAGCAAGACCTCTTTGCTGAGCAACAAGGCAAGTAGCCCCTTTGAACATATTGCAAACACCTACTACTTGCAAAGTATTATTTGCTTTCAAATTCGTTATCGCATGCGTTCAACTTATACTATCTGCTAAGTATTAGCCTTATCCTTTGCATGAACTTACTTTGTCACCCCAATCAACACCACTACCCCAAACCTTATTAGAGTAGTATAAATGAAGCTTTTATACTCTTACATGATTACTTATGCTTAGACATGCTTAGACTTATAAAAGTCGTCATTCCTTGGATGGTAGACAACAAACACAGAACGGATGGGTTAACTGGTAGGTGGGTGTTCACCAGAAAGTAACTAATGAACTTGGCTAATCTTTATCGGGATAGACAAGAGACCATGGCTGGGAGCATGGTGGGTTGTCTTGTTTTCCCACAAGCACCGGTTCCCGGTGTCCTTTCGTATCAAGATTTGTGTACTTCTACACGGGGTATAATGGGCCACCCACAACTAAATAATTTGCCTAGTTTTAGTATATGAGCTGTATTAGTTTGTCATTTCCATTTGTTGTGTGGGTGAACAAGGATGTGGTGTGGTATCTCAATATAAGGGTGGGGTGGACACGCAATCTTCGGGACTGGGACGTACCACGATTCACAACTTATGGGACCATGTCGGAGTTACGGGTGGACTGGTATACATGGATTGGCCTGTAAAACTGGCTCATACCTAAGATCAAAAGCATTGTAACGGTCATATTCGATCACCCTCTACTGACACACCATGTGAAGTGTGTAATCATAATGGCGTTAAGAGTCGATCGATAAGTGTAGGTAAAGATGTACACCCCTGCAGGATTTTAACTATTCGAATAGCCGTGTCCGTAGTTATGGACAGCTTGGTAAGGATCCACATCGAATTAGACAACTACATCTTTAATCTAAAACATGCCAACTCTAAGGTCGAGGAGTTTGTGACTGCTTCCTCATATGTGGTTGAGGAAGAGTCAAGGGTTTTAAGTGGATGGTGGTCTGCAATAGAGTTCATAGTGAAGATTCGACTATTTAAGTGTAGTCAATTTCATCCTATTTAAGTGTATTATCAAATGACAATTGGCTTTCCGCAAAATAGTCCACAATCACCCTTTTTATTGATACCAATTGCATCTATTACTAATTTCCCCTTGTAAGTCTTGCGGAGTAAAAATTTGTACTCATCTTACAACCGTTGATATTTTTGTGTAGAGGAAATCATTCCTTCAATGGATGGTTTCTATATAGAGATTGACGCCCATGATGACTAGTCGCTGGAATCCCAGGCAGTGGTTCTACCTAGGTTCGGCAGCTTGGTTTGTTTTGCAGCCACTTTTGGCCCTACCTTTTGGCTTATTAGCCATGTTTAACCTTCCGCTATGTAATCGACTCTTTATGTGAATATGTTGTTAAGTTTTAAGAACAAATAGTATTATTACATTTTCAGTCGTAGAGTTACTGTTATGATACTTGTTTGTTCTCACCTGCCTCATGTGCCTTGCACGTATGATATTGAAGCACATAGTGTGGGTAGGGTTTCAGAGTCTATATCATGGAATTTCCAGTGAGAAAAGAGTGAGGACTATATTTGTAACATCCTCAATTTTTGAGGGCTTGAATTTTTTTTTAAGAGAGAAGGATGTGCAACTATGTAATATATGTTAAAAATATTTTTATCAGATTTTATTTCAAATTAATTCAACTATATGAATTAATTTGAGAGCAAAAAGAGTGTTTTTGATTTTTAATTTGATCATCATTTGAAAATTTGCCCCAAAAATATTTTTATTGAGTTCCCCATGTTCGATTTAATTTACTGGAATGTTTTTCATAATTTTCTGGAGCCCATTTGAGTCAGTTTGGAATTACTTTACTTTTCTCTATTAATTTAATTCAAAAATAATTATTTTTTCTCTCTCCAATGCTTATTGGGCCAAGCCCATTTTCTTTTCTCTGCCAGCAGCTGTGCCCTGCTAATCATGCATGCATGCATGATTAATTTTGCATGCATGCGGCCGTAACGCGCGCAGCGCGAGCGCGTTAAGCCGCCGTTGGTTCGTTTGCTTCTCTGATTTGGAATTAATTTCCAGTTTTCCCTCCCCTCCTAATTCTTCCAATTAATCTGTGATTCTTGCCTCTTCACCTCCCCTTCTCTCCTATAAAACCCCCCTCTCCCTAGGGTTTTCCCCTTTGTTTCCTCTCCCAAAAAAAATCCTCCTCCACATCCTCTTCTTCTCCAACTCCGGCGACAACTCCGGCGAGGAATTCCGGCCACCACGACGTCCCCCACACCGAGGAGCCACTGCTAGAGCTTCCCCACGCCAGCGCGCACCTCCTACCACAAGAATCCATGAGCTTCTTCCTCTCCACCGACCGTACCGCGACATCTTCTCCAACTCCGGCGATCTCCTTTTCTCCTCGATTTCTCCACCCACGGTGAGCATCTCTCCAATCCCTTCCCGAGGTAAACTCCCCACAACCCCTAGATCAAAACCCCTCAACCAATTTTGGCCATCATCTACCTCCTTTGAGTAGCCATTAATCTTTGAATCCTCCACTTTGCCTCTGTTACTGTAGCATGAACAGTACACACGTGAAGAGTACACTCGTGTACGGTACCCCTTTTGCCTCCCCTTTTGCCCAATTTTTGGCTCTATTCAATCTTTATCCGATCTTCGATCTTAGGAGTAAAATGGAATCGTTAGAACCCCATGAATCCAATGGTGCAATCGGATTTTTAATCCAACCGCCGGATTTTGAGTTATATTTAAATTTGGATGAAATTTGACCTAATTTCATGATAACTTTGTACTGGATGATTATTTTGAAGTGAATCTTTTTCTGTAGATCACTAGTATGATAGGGAGTACTTCTCAAAATTTTCATAATTTTTAGATTAGTGTAGAATTTTTTGGAATTAAAATAAGCTTTATTTTAATTATTAAAAATAGTAATGCCCTCTGTTATTTTTATTCAATTTTTGCTTAGGATCAGAGAACCCTAGAACTCATTTATCATATAAACCAAAATATTTTCCCTACAATGGTTTGAGCAATAGAAATCAAGATGTGTTCCAGATCTATTTAAAACTGTTATTTAAATTCTGTTTTAGCAATAGTTTCTTTATAAATCTGTTTTAGCTATTAAAAATCCATTTCTAGAACCCAATAAATCATGTTATATTCTAGGGATGATTTCAAGTCATGAGAACCCATTTGGCATGATTAAATAATGATTTACCATGCTTTTAGTGTAATTTTCATGCTTAGAAAAATAGTTATAATTACTTAAATTATATTTCCAAAACACTTGCAAACATGAAATGTCTCTGGAATTGGTATAATGACATTTTGATCCAATTGTATGATTTATTGATGATATTTAGTATTTTCTACTTAATTGTTACACTAGAAATGCTAGTAATTGCCTTAATTAATTAATGATCAGATCAAACATTATTATTAAATCATTTTTGGTACTGTTCCAGTACTGTTAACATGTTCCAAGATGTTCCATGCTTAATTAGTTCATGTTAATGGTAGAGAGTAGCTTTTAGCTTAATTACTAGTCTTTAAAATAATAGGAAAGCATGTGTAAAAATGATTAGATGTTGTTCTTTGCTGTTATTAACCATTATAAATATTTAGGATTCACCTAAATGTATATTTGTGGTTAATTGTGAATTATTTTATCCATTTATCATAATTACTATCATGGTAAGGTGTATGTGTGTTTGTATAAAATACCCGGTGAGGGTTATAAGCTATATATGTATATGGTTATGGCCAATCCTAGAAGACCATTCTATCTCTTTCGCGATGACGCTATCGTGCCATCGTTCCTTTCCACCTCATCTTACCTTCGTCGTGTTTCTTCTCGTGTTGCTTTCGAGTTACTCTTAATTGGAGTTGATTATTTATTTGCTTTGCTCGTTGCGTTGCGATAATAGGGAGTGAAGAGACCGACCCGACGACCGAAATAGCTGAAGAAGGAAAATACTACCACGAAGGCATGCCACTTTTCTTGATCATATTTGATCCTATATTTTCGAAGTCATTATATTTTGTTATTTATAAACATGCATGTTGTTTTAATTCAGTAGCTAGCGTGTCGATTGACACACTTTTACCCTGTCCGCTTGTCGCCCCTTTTACTTGATACCCTGAGTAGATTAATAGGTTTTATTCTGAATAGAGTAGAGAATGCTTAGCCATGCTTAATTTTACATCTTTAGGTTGTTTGATTTGCCTCTACGGAGGAATGAATATCGGATCGATGATCCTTGTTGAAACTTGTTGAGCTCGCTGAGCTAGGGCCGGATGCCCGATGATTCCCTCTTTCTATTCTTCCTATTCTACTCTAGGTGAAACTTACCATCTAATATGGTGCGGGCGACAGTTGGATCATGTGATGAAGGAGCATATGGTTGTCCTACTCGCAGAAGGCCGGTTGAAAGGAACCATTGGTCGTCCGTACCGCTTAAGGCCGAAGTCTTGAAGTTGGAGAAGTGTGTCAACAGTGCAACCACATGCTATATGGGCAATGGCTTGGTCAAGTAGGTTAGTCAGCCTTTGGTGCCGATGTTGCCGTACCGCAGAAGGGGTGGACGTAGCGACGAGGACCCTCGGCACAGATGGGGGGACCAGAGTGCGGGGACATACTCTTGACTCCGAGCCAGACCCGATGGGCATGGTACACCTTAGGGGGATCTAGCTAAAAGACCTCGTCACAATCTCCCTGTTGTAATACTGGCGACGGCCAGTGGCAACAAGGCGGGATTGTGTCAGGTGGGTAAAGTGTACAAACTCTGCAGAGTAATAAACTAATCGATTAGCCGTGTCCACGGTTATGGACAACACATGACTCATTCTTGATGAAAAGGACCTGTCCCTCTCCCCATGCTACTTCCCTCTACCCCTATGCTGATGAAACCTATGGCCGAGCTAAGGCAGGAGTTCCTTGCTCGAAGGTGTTGGTCAAAGACCACACACTGGAAAATACCCCTGATAATAAAATTGTTTTACATCAAAACAATGTCTTTGAATCTACCCTAATATTTCAACTAAAAGTTTGCTTTACGCAATTAAGCCATAAAGCCTTCCTGTGAAGCCATGCATATAGTATGGTAGGACCATCTGCCGCCAGGTGGCTTGTTGAGTACGTGAAGTACTCATCGTGCGTGTTTTTGTGGTGGTGTGCAGAGGAGTATGCTGAAGAAGGAATCGATGAAGACTTCTTCTATGATGAGCCCCAAGAATAGGTCGCGTGGCTGCCGTCAATTGCCTGTGGCACGGATGGAGTTGCTTCGCTTTTATTTTCCGCTGTTTGCCTCTGATGTAATAAATGTCGCTAAGACATGGAACTATGTAAGCCGTGTGGCATATCGTACTCAAGTTAAGTTTTAAACTTTGAATGCATGCAATGTTATTCATTTCGACTATGTATCGTCAGCGTGATCCTGGACTGACGAGGATATACACAGGGGGGTCTAGTAGTTGAAACTGGACTCTCACAAGAAGTGGTATCAGAGCCTGTGTTGATCTTAGGCACGTGACCTTAGTTTAAAATGGACAGATTTAAGGACTATGTTGCTGAAAATGTTACTTGCAAAATTACTAAGTTTCTTTTGCTCTTGCTTCTCCCTCTTACACCAATTTTGAAAATGTTACATACTTCTCCTTCTCCTTTTCAAACTTGTGTTATAGATGGCTGCCCGAACCGTAGCGAACATTGAAGAGGAGAATGTCTTTGGCAAATTGCTTGGAGGGATGATGAAGCAGGTGGTTTTCTTGTTGAGTAGTAGACCGTAGGATCCTTGAGTTTGAGGTCCCTAATAAATTAATACGTTAGTTATTTTGATGTGATGAACTTTGTGATATCGACTACACCGGTCAGTTGTGGTGTAGCGATATGTTGCCTTTTTGCTATCAGTGGATCATATTTGAGTCTTATTGCTTTTGCCTTGTGTGCTGAGTTAAGGGTTTAGTAGTTTCCCTCTCGTCTATTCTGATTTTGAAGCCGCAAGCAGGATAGATGCACCTCGTTGAGCGCGCGGTGGAGGCCGTGCAGGCCGAGGCCGAGGTCGTGGAGGCGGAGGTCGTGGAAGAGGTCAGCCCGCTGAGGAGCCTATCAATGAGGAGCAGTTCATGCCACCACCACCACCACCATCGATGCCAAACCTGGAGCAGCTCTTGTTCATGTAGACCCAGATTTTGCAGCAGATGGCAGCTCAGATGGCTAACCAGAATCAAGGCTTTCAACCTCAGTCTGGCTTAGCGGAGTTCATGAGAACGAAGCCTCCAACATTTGAAGGTTCAGCGGATCTGTTGGACGCTGATGACTGGTTGAAGGAGATAGAGCGGAAGCTCAACTTGGCCAATAGCAATGGGCCTGATCGAGTCAAGTTCGCAGCACACCAGCTCAAGGGTGTGGCTACAGATTGGTGGGAGAATTATTGTGCCGCTCATGAAGACCCGCAGGGCATCTCGTGGGATCAGTTTGCTGAAGCTTTTCGCATTGCCCATATTCCCTCCGGAGTCATGGAGATGATGAGAAAGGAGTTCTTAGAGTTGAAGCAAGGAAAGATGACGGTGCCAGAATACCTAAGTCGCTTCACGCAATTGGCCCGTTATGGAAAGGCCGATGTTGTAACAACGGCGGATAAAGTCTCAAGGTTCTTGAATGTGATGAACCCATGGCTGAAGGACAGATTAGTCGCTCATGACTTCCCAACCTTTCAACAGTTGGTGAACAAGGCAATCATTCAGGAGAATTCCAGGAAGGAGCTTGAAGAACATCGCAAGCGCAAGGCACCTTATCAAGACCATTCTGGTGCAGGCAGTTTCTCGCCAGAGGCCAAATCAGAATCAGGGTTTCAAAGTGCAGAATTCAAGACCGCCAAGGCCGAACAATTTTGTTCCCCGCACCTCATACCAGACTCCCAGAGCTGAAGTGGGAGGATTCGAGCCAACACCACAGGAAAGCCATGTTTCAACTGCGGGCAAGAGGGACACTTTGCCAATGTGTGCCCTGCTCGAAGGAATGCAGGGCCATCACCAATGAAGTTCAACTTGGGGTCAGCCGCCAAGACACCGCAAGCAGGTCAAGGACGTGGAGTGCTTCCAACCCCAGGAGCCCCATCTCGCACCCTAGGAGCAGTTGGCCGCGGAAGGGTCAACCATGTCACTGCAGAGCAAGCTCAGGAAGCTTCGGATGTTGTTCTGGGTATGTTTCCGATCAACTCATGTTATGGTTCAGTTTGTTTGATTCTGGAGCTTCGCATTCGTTCATTGCAAAGTCTTTTGCTGAAAAACATCATTTTGAAGTTGGAGTTTTGAATTTGCCTATGGTTGTGCAATCACCTGGGGATGTGCTAAGAACCAGACTCAAATGTCCTAAAGTGATCATAATGAACGAGGGAGTAGGGTTTCTAGCAAACCTTATCTTGTTAGATTCTCAAGGCTTGGATGTCATCCTAGGGATGAATTGGTTGAGTAAGCACCAAGGAAAGATAGATTGTGCCAATAGATCCATAGTGTTGACCAATGCTGAAGGGATCACCGTGGAGTTCAAGTCGAAGTTCTCATCTCATCTTGAGGAGGCTTCCATGCTGAATGGTTGAAAGAGTTGTCTGTTGAAGATGTAAGAGTGGTGAATGAATACCCGAATGTGTTTCCAGAAGAGCTATCAGGTCTGCCGCCAGACCGTGAGATAGAGTTTGCTATCAAGCTAGTGCCAGGCACTGCTCCTATTGCAAAAAGGCCGTATCGGATGCCGGCTAATGAGTTAGCCGAGATGAAGAAGCAAATTCAAGAGCTAGAAGAGAAAGGTTATGTCAGACCAAGTACCTCGCCTTGGGGAGCGCTGGTTTTGTTTGTGAAGAAGAAGGATGGTAGCATGCGCATGTGCGTAGACTACCGAGCTCTTAATGAAGTGACAATGAAGAACAAGTACCCTTTGCCAAGGATTGATGATTTGTTTGATCAGTTGAAGGGAGCATCAGTGTTCTCGAAGATAGATCTCAGATCAGGGTATCACCAGTTGAAGATTCGACCAGAAGATGTGCCCAAGACAGCTTTTGTGACCAGATATGGGCTATATGAGTTTCTTGTGATGTCGTTTGAACTCACAAATGCGCCTGCATATTTTATGAATCTGATGAACAAAGTATTCATGGATTGCTTGGACAAGTTTGTCGTGGTGTTTATCGACGATGTGTTGGTATACTCCCGAAGCGAAGAAGAGCATGAGCAGCATCTTCGAGTGGTTTTGGAAAGATTAAGAGCACATTAGCTCTATGCCATGTTTAGTAAGTGTGAATTTTGGCTAAAGCAAGTGGATTTCCTTGGTCATATCATATCGGCCGAAGGAGTAGCAGTGGATCCAACTAAAGTGGAATCTGTGATTAATTGGAAGCAACCGAAGAATGTGTCAGAGATTCACAGTTTTCTTGGACTAGCGGGATATTACCGCCGGTTCATACAAGATTTCTCCAGGATTGCAAGACCGATGACCCAGCTAATCAAGAAGGAGAACAAGTTCGTGTGGTCAAAAGCTTGTGAAGCAAGTTTTCAGGAGCTCAAGAAGAGGCTGACATCTGCGCCAGTGCTAATCTTGCCCGATATTCGGAAAGATTTTGAGGTTTATTGTGATGCTTCTAAGCAAGGTTTAGGATGTGTGCTAATGCAACAAGGCAAGGTTGTTGCTTATGCATCAAGGCAGTTATGCGCACACGAGGAGAATTACCCGACTCATGATTTGGAGTTAGCTGCCGTAGTGCATGCTTTGATGATTTAGCGACATTACCTCATCGGTAATCGCTGTGAGATATACACTGATCATAAGAGTTTAAAGTATATCTTCACTCAGTCAAAATTGAATCTCAGCCAGAGAAGATGGTTGGAGTTGATAAAGGATTATGATGTTGGGATTAATTACCATCCTGGTAAAGCCAATATCGTGGCTGACGCTTTGAGTCGAAAGGCCTACGATAATAATTTGATGATTCAGGAAAGCCAACCAGAGCTATATGAAGAGTTCAGAAAGCTGAATTTGAATGTGAGTATCGCCGAGAACGAGGATATGCTAGAAGTGAAGTCAACCCTTGAAGACCAAGTGAGAGAAGCTTAGAAAGGTGATAAGGGCATCGAGGAGATCCGAGCGAAGATCAAGTTGGGTGAAGCACCTGATCATAAGGAAGATGAAAGTGGGACCCTTTGGTTTCGAAACCGTTTGATTGTGCCGAATCAGAAGGAGATCAAAGAAGTGATTATGAAGGAAGCTCATGAATTTGCTTATTCCATTCATCCTGGAAGTACGAAGATGTACCATGATCTATGAGAAAATTTTTGGTGGTCCAACATGAAGCGGGATATCGCAAAATATGTGTCTCTGTGTGATGTGTGTCGAAGAGTTAAGGCAGAGCACCAGAAGCCTGCAGGATTGCTTCAACCGCTTAAAGTGCCTGAATGGAAGTGGGAAGAAATCGGAATGGATTTCATCACAGGCCTTTCGAGGACATCATCAGGATATGATTCTATATGGGTCATCGTGGATCGATTGACCAAGTCAGCTCATTTCATTCCAGTGAAGACAGTGTATAGTGGAGAGACACTAGCAAGTCTGTACATGTCCCGGATTGTGTGCTTGCATGGAGTGCCGAAGAAGATTGTGTCTGATCGAGGGACGCAATTTACATCGAGGTTTTGGAAGAAGGTGCATGAAGCACTTGGCACGCAGTTGAATTTCAGTACAGCTTATCACCCACAGACGGATGGTCAGACCGAGCGAGTAAATCAGATCTTGGAAGATATGCTTCGGGCATGTGCTTTGACGTACAAGCGAAGCTGGGATAAAAGTTTGCCCTCTGCTGAGTTTTCCTATAATAACAGTTATCAAGCCAGTTTGCAGATAGCTCCTTTTGAAGCTTTATATGGACGTAAATGCCGTACCCCTTTGAATTGGCATGAAATTGGTGAAAGGCAAGTGTTCGGACCGGACGCTTTGGAAGAGGCTGATAAGCAAGTAAAAGTGATCCAAGAAAGATTGAAAGCTGCACAGTCAAGACAGAAGAGTTATTCGGACAAGCGCCGCAAGGACATATGTTTCAAGATAGGTGATGCTGTGTACCTGAAGGTATCCCCGCTCAGAGGAATGCGTCGTTTTGGAATCAAGGGCAAGCTAGCACCCCGCTACATTGGTCCCTTTGAGATAACCGCCCGTCGTGGAGAGGTAGCTTATCAGTTGGCTTTGCCGGAGAAGTTGTCCAATGTGCACAATGTGTTCCATGTGTCGCAGTTGAAGAAATGCTTCAAGGAACCAGAAGAAGAAGTTTGGAAAGCTTCATTGGAAGATATCGAGGTCCAAGATGATCTGACATATGAAGAATACCCAATCAAGATTCTGGACGAGAAAGCAAGAACCACCAGAAGAAAGGTGATCAAGTTTTGCAAAGTTCAGTGGAGCAACCATTCTGAAGAAGAAGCAACATGGGAACGAGAAGAAGACCTGAAGGAGGAGTTTCCAGATCTGTTCTCTAGCTGCGAATCTCGGGGTCGAGATTCTTTGTAAGGGGGTAGAGTTGTAACATCCTCGATTTTTCAGGGCTTGAAAATTTTTTTTAAGAGAGAAGGATGTGCAACTATGTAATATATGTTAAAAATATTTTTATCGGATTTTATTTCAAATTAATTCAACTATATGAATTAATTTGAGAGCAAAAAGAGTGTTTTTGATTTTTAATTTGATCATTATTTGAAAATTTGCCCCAAAAATATTTTTATTGAGTTCCCCATGTTCGATTTAATTTACTGAAATTTTTTTCATAATTTTTTGGAGCCCATTTGAGTCAGTTTGAAATTACTTTACTTTTCTCTATTAATTTAATTCAAAAATAATTATTTTTTTCTCTCTCCAGTGCTTATTGGGCCAAGCCCATTTTCTTTTCTCTGCCAGCAGCCGTGCCCTGCTAATCATGCATGCATGCATGATTAATTTTGCATGCATGCGGCCGTAACGCGTGCAACGCGAGCGCGTTAAGCCGCTGTCGATTCGTTTGCTTATCTGATTTGAAATTAATTTCCAGTTTTCCCTCCCCTCCTAATTCTTCCAATTAATCTGTGATTCTTGCCTCTTCACCTCCCCTTCTCCCCTATAAAAACCCCCCCTCTCCCTAGGGTTTTCCCCTTTGTTTTCCTCTCCAAAAAAAAATCCCCCTCCACATCCTCTTCTTCTCCAACTCCGGCGAGGAATTCCGGCCACCACAACGTCCCCCACACCGAGGAGCCACTACTAAAGCTTCCCCACGCCGGCGCACACCTCCTACCACAAGAATCCGCGAGCTTCTTCCTCTCCACCGACCGTACCGCAACATCTTCTCCAACTCCGGCGATCTCCTTCTCTCCTCGATTTCTCCACCCATGGTGAGCATCTCTCCAATCCCTTCCCGAGGTAAACTCCCCACAACCCTTAGATCAAAACCCCTCAACCAATTTGGGCCATCATCCACCTCCTTTGAGTAGCCATTAATCTTTGAATCCTCCACTTTGCCTCTGTTACTGTAGCGTGAATAGTACACACGTGAGGAGTACACTCGTGTACGGTACACCTTTTGCCTCCCCTTTTGCCTCTGTTACTGTTTTTGTGGTGGTGTGCAGAGGAGTATGCTAAAGAAGGAACCGATGAAGACTTTTTCTATGATGAGCCCAAAGAATAGGTCGCGTGGCTGCTGTCAATTGCCTGTGGCATGGATGGAGTCGCTTCGCTTTTATTTTTCGCTGTTTGCCTCTAATGTAATAAATGTCGCTAAGACATGGAACTATGTAAGCCGTGTGACATATCGTACTCAAGTTAAGTTTTAAACTTTGAATGCATGCAATGTTATTCATTTCGACTGTGTATCGTCAGCGTGATCCTGGACTGACGAGGATATACATAGGGGGGTCTAGTAGTTGAAACTGGACTCCCACAATATCACCCTACTTAATCCGTGCATTAGTTTGCCGAAGCAAGTTCAGGGTAGGCATCTCGGGCTATTCGAAGCCATATCACTGCACTCCTCTTGGAATTCATGCCCAAGGGTTGAGATCGGGATTGATGTTTCGACTTAGCGGGTGATTTCATTTAAGGTTCTCCGTTTTGGATTTTGGGTCTCGACAGATTTGGTATCAAAGTAGGGATGTCTGTAGGACAACCTTTGACCTTGGTTGTTGTTGGGTCTAGAGTTATGAAAACTATTTAAACCTAAAAAAGAATTCTGAAAAGCATAAGCAGTGGCTCCGTTTACTCCTTATCCTCTTTCAATCCTAGTTCTTCTCCTTGCCTCTTCATTTGGTTGAAAAGTGACTTACTACTTTCCTATTCCACTCGAAAGTTAGAATTTATGTGTTTGGGGTATCCTTACCTTCCCTCTCGCCTCGATTTGGTTATTATTTAGTTCTAACTATTATTTCCTGTGATATAAATTTTGTCTTGTTCCTCATATTGTTTTATTCCTCAGTACATTTCGCCATAAATTTTCCATATGATTCGATCTTGGATCTAGAAGTTCTCATGCCAGCCCTTCAGCCGACCACAATCATGGTCGTGACACTAATCATGACAACAATGTTCCTCCTCCACCGCCAACCGTGGCGGAAGTCTTGTTTCAAATCAAGCGTAACCGCATGGATCAAACGCGACTTAGAGTGTCTTGTTCAAAATACAAACCGTCAATCCGATGATCGTGTTGGAAGCTCGGAGTTCCTTCGAACACAGCCTCCGTGTTAAGCCTCTCTGAAGACCCTCTTGAAGC